>PVIR01031233.1:0-19608 GCA_004026965.1 Petromus typicus
GAACCTGTATCAAAACCTAAAAAAAAAAAAAAAAAAAACTACCAAGAAGTACTTTTTCTCTTTAAATCTGCTGTCTAGAGGGGCCGGGGAGTTAGTTCAGTGGTTCCGGCGCCTGTCTTGCAAGCACAAGGGCCCGGGTTCGATTCCCCGGTAACCACATAACAATACTGGATGTGGAGACTCACGCCCAGCAGCAACCAGTACCACATACCACAGTGCCGGGCGTGGTGGCTCACGCCTGTAATCCCAGCACTCGGGAGGCAGAGGCAGGAGGATTGCTGTGATGTGAGTTGAAGGCTGAGCTCAGGGCCAGCCTGAACCACAAAGCGAAACCCTGTCTCAAAAAACCTAAAAAAAAAAAAAAGAAAAAATCTGCTGTCTAGAAAGCAGTATTAGCTCTGTGATCTCACATCCAGCTTTCCATCTCTGACTGCCACATACCTTTTAGAATGTACAGGAAGCTTACTGTTGATTGGTGAGTCAACACATTTCAAAACTATTCACTTTGGGGGCTGGGGATTTAGCTCAGAGGTCCCGGCGCCAGTACAAGGACCAGGTTCAGTCCTCCTCCCACTCCCCTCCCCAACCACTTACAACAGTGCAGGGGTGGAGAGTCACGCCCAGCAGCAAACAGCAGCAATCAGTAACCACAGACCACAATGCCGGGTGTGGTGGCTCACACCTGTAATCCTAGCACTCAGGAGGCAGAGGCAGGAGGATTGCTGTAAGTTTGAAGCTTGCCTGGGCTACATAGTGAGCTCAGGCCAGCCTGAACTATAAGTGAGACCCTCTAAAAAAAAAAAATTAACTTTTGAGTAGGATGTTTAGCTCAGTGGTTCCTGCACCGGCCTAGCAAGCACAAGGTCCTGAGTTCGATCCCAGAAACCACATAAAACAATGCTGGGCATGGTGACTCACGCCTACCAGCAAACAGTACCACATACCACAGTGCTGGGGGTAGTGGCTCACATCTGTAATCCCAGGACTTGGGAGGCAAAGGCAGGAGGATGGCTGTGAGTTCAAGCCTTACCTGGGCTACATAGCGATCTGAGAGTCAGTGTGAAGTACAAAGCGAGACCCACTCTTAAAAAAAAAGACCCATAACAACTAACTAACTTTCACTCTACCTGCTGGAGAAGCTATAATTTATGTAGTGTTTAGGGAGAAGCTATAATTTATGTAATGTTTAGGGCTGAATCTGAAAGACCTTATCTTGTGGACAACAGAAGTGAATGACACAGCTACATCATGGGCAGAGGCCTTAAAAGCAATAAACAATTACAGAAAAATTAGGGGTTATAGATTTTCTTTAACTTTTGCAAATCCAGCCAGTATAAGAATCTATTCATCAAAGTGTTGATTTTCTTAGCTGGGTGTGGTGGCACATTCCTATAATCCCAGAATTTGGCAGGCTGAGGCAAGAAGATCTCCACGAATTTGAGGCCAGCCTGAGCTACACAGTGAGTTCAAGGCCATCCTGGACTATATAGCAAGATTCTATCTTTAAAAAAAAAAAAAAAAAAACTGATGGGGCTGGGGTGTTAGCTCAGTGGTTCTGGCACCTGTTTTGCAAGCACAAGAGCCCAGGTTCAATTCCTGGTAGCCACATACAGTACTGGGTGTGGAGACTCACATCCAGCAGCAACCAGCACCACATACCACAGTGCAGGGCATGGTGGCTCACACTTGTAATCCCAGCACTCGGGAGGCAGAGGCAGGAGGATTGCTATGATGTGAGTTGGAGGCTGAGCTCAGGGCCAGCCTGAACCACAAAAGTGAGACCCTGTCTCAAAAAAAAAAAAAAAAAAAAAAAAACTCTGATGTTCTTTTATTAAGTAAGGATTAATATGTAAATTTAGGTGTTCTTCAGAAAAAAGGAAACCTAGATGTTTTGCTTTCCCACTAGGAAGGGCATCTCCTGAAACCTCTTTGAAATAGACTTTGACTTCTCTATACGTTTTCTCTTATGGCCTTACTTCTTTTATTTCCTCATCTAAATTGTGTGAATTTGACAATGATTCATTCCAGATGACTTGCCTGTGTGAAACAAAACAAAACAAAACGAAACATTATTCTTATGCCTGGTCTTGAAATCAAACGCTGAGCAGAAAACGAGAAGAGAAAGGAAGTGGCCCAGCAGCCCCATTGCCCTATCACTTGGCCTTAGTCACCTCCTGCTGTGACTTTGTGCACACTCTGCCAGCTCCTTCCGGTTGTTCTGAGACTGTGCTCCAGAACTGAGAACTGCCCCTCTATGACATCCTCTCTGTTCTAACCCCCATCATGACCCCTGAAGGAAGCCTGGGACCAGACAGTTCTGAGAAGAAGACATAGTGCTGCGGAGGGAGCGAGGGTGGACAGGGGCCGCCATGCTGCGGCTGGTAGTGGAGTCGGCCAGGATAGAGCCGCCTCTGAGCCCCCCGCCCAGACCCTGCCTGACTGTCTACTTCAGAGGTGAGAGCCAGGCCCTGAGACAAAGGCACTGGGCGAGGAATCAGGGTTACTGATGTCTTACTGTGTGAAAGATGCCCTGCATTGACACATAACACAGCAGATGCTGGCCAGCTCTCACATAACCTGTCCTTTCAAGCCTGGGCCCGGGAGGACAACTACCTAGTGTGTGTGAGTCCTGAATTTGATATCCAGCACTACTAAAAGAATCTATCATTTTTATTGCTATGATTTCTGTTCTTCTCTTTTTTTTTTTCAGAAAATGATTGTGGGAAAACAATAAGATAACACTCATTAAGCTTCTTCCATGAGCTATGGCTGAGTTGTAAACAGGTTTCAAGAAAGAAAGCTTCTGGTGGGTGTGAAGGCACACATCTGTAATCCCAGCACTAGGGAGAGTACAGCAGGAGGATCATTGTGAATTTGAGGCCAGTTTGGGCTACACAGTGAGTTCAAGGCCCTTCTGAACTACATAATGAACTACACAGAACCTGTTTCAAAAAAAAAAAAAAAAGGAAGAAAGAAAGAAAGATTTATCTTTGCTTCGTAGGCTTGATATAGTGGTACATTCCTGCAATTCCACCACTATGGGAGACTGAGGCAGGAAGATCCCAAGTTTAAACCCAATCTAGGCAGTTTAAGGACTTAGTGAGACCCTGTCTCAAAATAAAAAATAAAAGTTTGAGGATTTATTGCTATGTCCTAGGTTTAATCCCTAGTATGACCAAAAAGAGATAACCCACTGACAGCCCTTACAACAACAGCTATTAACTTCTCCATAATATTACTTTTATTTTCTTTTTTTTTTTTTTTTTTTGATACCAAGGATTGAACTGAGAGCCTCACGCTTACCAGGCAGGTGCTGAATATTAATTACCTTTGAACAAGTGCCCCCTCTCCCGGCAGGGTCTCACTCTGGAGTTCAGGCTGATCTTGAGCTCCGTACGCAGCCCAGGCTGGCCTCAAATGTGCAAACTGCCTCTACCTACTGAGTGCTGGGATTATAGGCTTGCACACTACCTCTGTCTTTCAGTGAGCTTTACAATTAGCAAAGCCTTTTCATTAGTATAATGATGTTTACTCCATATGATAATTCCACAAGGTAAATGAAGTGAAGTTTATTACCTCTATTTCCTTTAGATAAAGAAGAAACCCAAGAAGGTTGGGGAGGAGCAGGGGTAAAGGATTAAACAAAGAGATTAAGTATATTTAGACATCCAAGATCTGGGAGCCAAAAAAGAATAGATGAAAGAAAAGCCACGGTGAGAGGCTATTGAGGGAGAGCATGAGAAGCATATCCAAGCATGCAACAGCTTCCAGAAACTGCAGGGTGTGAAAAACCAGGCCCAAAGGAATGAGGACATAATCCAGTTAGCCTCCGTATCAGTGTCTGCTTTGCAAACGTGACCAAATATGAATTAGAAGGGCTGATTTTTCCAGGGAAAATAGTGTCTATACTGAACAGGGAAAGGCTTTCTTTGTCATTATATTCCAAGCAGTACAGTACAGTAACTGCTTCTGTAACATGTGTATTGTGTGAGATCTCATCAGTCAGCTAAGATAATTTACAGTCACACAACAATTAAGCAATTTAAGGACTAACATTTACAAAATGTAAATTTACAGTCACAAGATAAAAGACCCATGCAGGTTTGAATGGTATGTAAATGGCATGCAAATGACATGCATATAAACACCATTTTATATGAGGGACTTGAGCACGGGTGGATCTTGGTATCCACTGGGGGGGACCTGAAACCCATCTCCCAAGGACACCAAGGGATGACTCCAGGTCTTACAAGAGAATAAAATTCCTTTAATTCTTTTCCTGGTCTGTAGAATTGTGACAATGCCCAGAAAGGGAACAGTTAGGACTCTGGGCTCACAGGTTGATATCCATTGATGTCCCCAGACTGCAGGTTTACAGGGTGCTGTGGGAACTCAGAATGTATCTAGCCTGATGGACTAATTTTAGGATTGGACAGGCAAGAGACTTGTAGCTCCTCTCCTTATCCTAGCCATCCTTACCTCTGCATCATGCGCACTATTTTCTCCTAGAAATCTTTCTCACAAATATGCCTAAATGCTGGGTGAGTGGTATACACCTGTCATCTCAGTACTCAGGTAGCTGAAGCAGGAGAATTGTTGCAAGTTTGAGGCCAGCTTGGCCTACATAATGAGTTCAAGTGCACTACAAAGTGAGGTCCTATCTCAAGAAAACATGCCAGGGATTTAGTTAAAATGGTACTAGACCTAACTTGTAAGCACAAGGGTCTGAGTTTAATCCCTAGTACCACAAAAAAAAAAAAAGGAAAGACAGAAAGAAGACAAAAGAAAATTTGCAAGATTATAGCCTGTCAGGCCGGGGATTTAGCTCAGTGGTTCTGTTGCCTGTCTTGCAAGCACAGGGACCTGGGTTCGCTCCCCGCCCCCGCACTCCCAAACCACATAACAATACTGGGCATGGAGACTCACCCCAGCAGCAATCAGTACCACATACCACAGTGCTGGGCATGGTGGCACACACCTGTAATCCCATCACTCGAGAGGCAGAGGCAGGAGGATTGCTGTGATGTGAGTTTGAGGCTGAGCTCAGGGCCACCCTGAACTACAAAGCGAGACCCTGTCTCAAAAAAAAAAAAGAAGATTATAGCCTGTCTTCTATTAAACGTATTTCTGGAAGAGATGGATTTTAGTTGGTAGAGAGTTTGGCATCCATTATTAAGTGTTTGGGGCATGGCAGAGTTAGGTCTCATTATAAGTGAGCCTTAAATCTCAACGATTTACCCATGGAAGTTTACCTGTCACCCATACCCGGTCCTGTATAGGTAGCACCGGTCAGGGAAATCCTGTGTGCCTTCTCTAAATGGCAGTTTAGGGACCTGCTGCTCTCCTTGTGGCTGTGAAGTTGACCCACTTCCACCAAGTCACAAGATGCCCATGGAGAGGAGGGAAGGGCAACAGATACTTGAGTGGAGATTTTGGGGTCCTGGCCTGATAGTGCAGAGGATCATTCCAATTCCCCACTGGCCAGAAAAAGTCACATGGCCCCACTTGCTGCAAGATGCTAGGGCAAAAAATGAAACGAACACATTGCGTGGCCCAACCCACAGGATGATGAAAACTGAGAAGATGCGGCTCTCAAAGAAAGAAACAGTGCCACAT
This sequence comes from Petromus typicus, assembly GCA_004026965.1. Classification (NCBI taxonomy): domain Eukaryota; kingdom Metazoa; phylum Chordata; class Mammalia; order Rodentia; family Petromuridae; genus Petromus; species Petromus typicus. Next base: position 5,617 of record PVIR01031233.1, read on the forward strand.
CTCACCTGGCGAAGTAGACAGGAAGATTTCTTCAGCTCTTACCTCTCTGGACCCCACTCAAGCCCAGATACTAAAACACGCTTGGTGTCTTTGTAGATATCAAGAAGAGGACTCGTGTAGTGGAGGGGAATGAACCCACGTGGAATGAGGTAGACATACCAGGACGAGCTCCTGCATTTTAGGGAAATACTGCACCAGCCCATTCCCCCAATGTTTCCTCAATTCCCAGAGGGGAAGGGCTGAGGAAGGAAGCTGACTTCTCCACATTCTCCAACAGACGCTCATCTGGCACCTCTGGAGCCGGCCCCTGGAAAATGACTCCTTCCTGCAAATCATCCTTCGGGACATGGGCTCAAAAAAGAAAGAAAGGTGAGGTAGAGATGGACAGAGCCTAACTCCTTGACCAAAGAAGCAGCAGTAGATGATCTCTGTAGCTCAAAATCCCTGCTGATACAGGGGCCAGAGCCAGCTCCAGCCACTAACAGAAGAAAGAGAGTGGGACAGGAACTGGAAAGATAGTAAGGCTGGGATAGCAAATCAGCTAGGACTCAAACTTGAGCCATAGCTCTGTTCTGAAGCCACAGATCCCAAAACTCTCTGCTGAACACTGGCTTCCCTTTATATCCCCATTCTAGGGTCTAACTGAGATAAACTTCCAGAAAGGTGAAGATTAGCACACCAGAGTAAAGTCTCCAGGAGAGAGCATCTGATTGGACTGGCTTTGCTCAGGTGTCCAGCCTTGGTCCAATCAGCTGTTATCTTTTTGTAGAAGCAGAGCCCTGTACCCTCTGGTGGATTTGCCACCTTGCTGGGTTCTTCAACCTCTGGGTGAAAACCATCCCTAGCTAAAGCAATGCCTGGGACAGAGGAACACCCTTTTCCTGGACTTGAATCTCATATCTGCTGTTCTCCTCCCCAGGTTCATTGGCTTGGCCACAGTCCTACTGAGGCCATTGGTGAAAAAGCCTCGGAGTGTCCTTTTTGTGAAGGACTTGATTCTGCTCAACCATTCTATGATGCCCACAGACGTGAGTCAGGCGCAGAGGGCAGCCGGAGTAAGGGGAGTGACTGGTATAGCTGAGCTGCTCTAGCTCCCTGCGTGGAGCCCCTGTTTCCTGACTCCCCCATCCTGCCCTCTTCCTCCCATCCCCCCCTGAGGATGGTAACTGACCTTCCTCAAGTGCCCATCACTGTGCTAGACACAGGGACACAAGCAGAGACTTAACAGCAGGCATAGGAGCAGGAAAGTTTGGGAGGGGACCACGAAAAAGCTTCTGGTGACCTGGGGTTAGAGACTATTGGCTTGGGGCCACAAAGGGAGGACAACTAGAAGTCCAGTATTCCACGTGATTGGTTTGGGGCACATATCTGGCTTTCTCTGGTTAGTCCTAAGTTGGTAGTGGGGACAAAAGTTAGGGAAGCTGTCCGCTTGTTAATTGATCATCCATCCCTGACCATTTGGGTCTAGTCGGTATTGTTCTGCTTCCTGGATTATCAGGAGACACAGTAGTCTGACTTCCTACAAATCATGTGGCTGGTGACTACAGGCTGTGGCCAGAGCTCTGCCCGCATCTGTGACCCAGCCATTGTCCATCTGTATATGCAGTGATTCAGAAGGGGCTGATGGGCAGGAGAAGGAGATGAACTCAGGCAGCATCATGGGCAGGAGAGGGGGCAGCTCTGAGGAGAGTGAAGGGGAAAGGGGCAGGCCTGAGGCTGGGTGGCCAGCCAGGGACCCGAGGGAATAAGCCTGAGGTCTCTGCAGCTGAGCACACCCATTCCAGGCTGGTCTCTTGTCACCTCTCCCTCACCTCGTCCCCCTCTTGCACCTTCTGCCATCACCCCCACTGCACAGCCCCTCCGTGGAGAGGATCATCTCATTGTAATACATTGTTCTGTCCCTGCCAGTTCACATTCCCTTGGTGTGGCCCTGCCCCATGCCAGCATTGCTGTCCCCAGGAACGCTGGGCACCAACCATGCCAGTCTGGGATGGGAGCGGGAGCAGTGACTTAGCCCAGGGTCACAGCATCTGGCTTACAATTTTCCTGCCTTTGCTTCTCAGTGCACTGTCAGCCTCCAGGTGGCCCACGTGATCCACAGGGACACTGAGAAGACAGGTACACCCTTCTCTGGCTCACCCCTGCCCTTCTGCAAGCAGAGCTATATGGGCTTTTGGGACATATGAAATCAGACCTTCAGATCTCTGGGGAGACTGGAACCAGTTTGGATGTCCAAAGCCTCCTGTGTTGAGTCAGGTCCAGGGTGGTGATGAAGTTGCATGAGAGTGTGCTCAGGACACACACCACATCAGGGGCTCCTGGCCAAGTCTTTAGTCAGGAGCTGGCCACGAAGGACAGAGGGTGAGACAGGGAAATCCTCCTGGCCTGCCGAGCCAGGCCCTGAACCCAGCCTATGTCCCTAGGTGGGGCAGATCCCCTGGGCATGACCACCAGGGAGGCGGCACAGCAACAGCTCAACGTCCTGGGCTCCCCCGGGATGCACAGAGCTCTGTCCTCCAAGCCTCAGAACTTTCAGGTGAGGACCACCCAGGCTGAGCCCACCTGATACCCTCTCTGAACCCTCAGGCTGTCTCTCCCCAAGGGAAGTCAGAGCTCCGGACCCAGCCTCAGGTCTTTACGGGGTCCCCAGCTCCTCCTGGGGCCATTCTGAGTAGCTTCCACCTGCGGCTGATGCCCCAGTGAGGCAGGAGGAGGGGCTGCCGTGGCCCAGCAGCCCTGTCTGTGCCGGGGAGGCACAGACCTGAAGGAGGATTCGTACAGTATCAGGCAAGACACCACAGTGCACTGCTGTTCAGAGCCCCCAGGTTATTGGCCAAACCAGGAGTGACGGTGGGCATGGGAAGCCCACCCCAGGCCTTGGTGAGTCCTGCATTGAGCCTGGGCCCCGCACTGCTGCCCTTCATCTCCAACCCACCATGCCTAGGACGTGGCTGTCAGCTTGCCTGTCCCTCTTCTCCCACCATTGCCCCACCTCTGCATGGCCCTGCCCTGCGCTGACCGGCCCTGTCACTTCCAGGCCACCGCCCCCCACAGCTCTTTCCTGTCTCTTTTTTGGTCTCAGTAGCCTCTCAAAGATGTCTGCTTGCCCTGTCATGCACCTACTTAAAAAGCTTCAGTATCTTATGACAAACCTCTTTACGCCGTCTGCCCTGGCCCTCAGAACCGCACCCGCCTCTCTGAAGAGCGGGGCTCCCAGTGTCTGCCCCACATCCTCCCGCTGCAGGTTCGAGTGAAGGTGTTCGAAGCGCGGCAACTCATGGGCAATGACATCAGCCCAGTGGTGAAGGTGACCATCGCGGGCCAGCAGTACCACACACGGATCAAGATGGGAAACAACCCTTTCTTCAACGAGGTGGGCTGAGCAGGCCATCGGCAGCTATGCCAGCTGGCAGCCGGGCATCAGTGTGCCTGCTTCTGATGAGGATGAGTTTGAGCACTTGTCCTGCCAGCACCAGCTGAGCACCTGGTGGGGGCTGAGCACTGTGCCTGGGAGCACTTGCGGGTGACTCAGAGCCCTGCACTGAGGAGTTGGGCTATGGTGGGGCCCAGTGTGTGAACCCCCTGGAATAGCAGACCCAGCTGCACTCATCTGGCCATGGCCGGAGCCCTCACACTGTGGTGTCTTGCCTGCTACTGTGTGAATCCTCGTTCAAGGGGTAGAAGAAAAGAACTATGGGATGTGGGAGGTTTAAGTCAGTAATTAGCTGGGTCCAGAGAAAGAACTCAGAAAACTTCTCCCAGAAAAGATGGCCAGGGTGGAGGAAGATGGTTCAGGAAAGGTCAACTGTCTCCAAATGCTGGAAGTGAGAAGTATCTCAATGTGTTGGCAGAACTGGAGACATGGGGCGAGCCTTCAGGGTGCGGTGGGGTCTTGTCACAGGCTGCACTCAGCTGCTGCGGAGGATGCGTAAGCAGGAAGGTGACAGGAGAGTGGAGCTCTGGCTGCTGCAGGAAAGGGGTGCGCTGGACGGGGGCAGTGCAGGAGGAGACAGAGGCTCAGTCACCCTCTTGGAGCTTCTCCAGGAACTCCTGCCTGCCCATCACCTGGGAACCCACCAGGAGCCCAGGAGCCCTCTGCTTCCAGAGGAGTGGGGGTGGTCAGCAAGAGGTTGTCGGAGCGGGCAAAGTCGGGGAGCAGCTCGGTACCCTGCGGCTTCAGGCTTTGCCAGCTCCAGTTCTCTCTGCTACAGATCTTCTTCCAGAATTTTTATGAGGTTCCTGCAAAGTTCTTCGATGAGATCATCCTAGTCCAGGTAAGAGACCAAACTGGTCACATCAAAACGAGGCCACTTCCTTGTCCTGTCTCAGCCCTGGGAGACATCTCAGCCCAGCCTCCGAGAGCCGGTGTCCCTTGAGAGACAGTGTCTCCCCTGCCGCCTTCTGCCTTTCCCAGTCCAAATTCCTTATGATTCATTCATTCATTCTACAAATATCACCGATCATCAGCTGGCAGGCCCTGTGCTAGTGAGAGTTCTCATCGCCCCAAAGGCTGCGTGGTTCCGAGTACCCAAGGAGAACAGGAGGCTTCTCCCCAGATGTGTTCACATGTGCTAGGGAGGGAGACAGAGAGGAAACAGACAATGAGCACAGTGAAGTTATTGTAACGCACGGCTTTGTGTCGACCTGGGCGAGTGCATCGGCCTCTCCCACCAATTTCCCTGGCAGTGAAATGGAATTGAAAATCGAACCTCTCAGGGTTTATCTGAGAAGTAAGTGAGGAAAACTATGTGCAGGCATTGGTCATAGGAAGCAATTAGATTCTGGAGGGCCTGGGATGTGCCCCACTCCTGCTTCCCAGGAGATGAGGAAGTCAGGCTTGTGAATGAATAAATTCTTTCTAGAAACTCTCTTGTAGGTGCTGAACTCCTCTGCCACAAGGCCCAAAGCAGAGATTGGGAGATTCCAGGTGAGTCCTGTACAAAAAACAAGAGGCTTTGTAAAAATGGTCGTAGAGCCTAGAGAATTTTCACAGATTTTATTAACTGATAGGAAAAGCCTCTGTGTCCTCATCTGTAAAATGGGGCTTACTGTATACCTTCAGAGCCGCTGCGAAGATTAAATTTAGAGAAGAGAACCCACGAGCTGTGGACCAAGTTCGCATCTCCGCTTAACGGAAGCGAGGTCTCAAAAGAGGCCAAACTCCGTTAGAGAAACCCAGAGAGACGGGGAGGTGGGGGACTGGCACGCTCACAGTGAACAGAGGCCATGGGGAGACACAAGTGGGGAGATGAGGGATTCCACACGGTCGGTCGGTGGGTCGTGAAGGCCTAACCCAAGACTCCAAATCCAGGATGAGGAGGAAAAGATAGCTCGCCATGTTAAAGACCAGACGCCCCACAGCGTTTGAATCTCAGATCAGCAGGCTGTGGCCTTGTACCCTGCTGGTGTCCCACTGCTCTGAGCGGTAATATGGAACAGATCCCCCTTAGAGCTCTCAGAGGATAAAATTACAACTGGTTGAAAGATTTTAATTAGCTTTGAGGTTCTAGAATGAGGTAATATGTCATTCCCTCAGATAGAATAAGTGATTGAACCGGCTGAAAAGAAGTTGGTTTTCCCAGACCATAGGCGCACACCTGTGACACCAGCAACTCTGAAGGCTGAGGCAGGAGGATCATGAGTTCAAGGACAGCCTGGGAAACTTAGCAAGATTTGCCCCGGCCAAAAAAAAATTCCTGAGAAACTTGGATTTTATGCACAAAGAAACATAAAGAATAAAATGCAGATTGGTTATTCCAAAGTTATTCACTTTGTGAGATGTGAACAAAGAGATAGAATAAGAAAATAACTGATTGGTTATATCAGATTAATTCAAGTTCCTCTTTAAATTTTTTATTGAAAGAATTCCATATTTGTGAGCACATGTTTATATTACCAAAGAATTACATTCACGATGTGGAGTTGGTACACGGACATACCTCTTCTTTTTTTGTGTGTAGTGCCAGGGTCTAACTCCAGACCTTGCGCTTGCCAGGCAGCTGCAGCACCATTGAGCTACATCCCCAGCCCAACATAACACTTCTTAATTCTTTTTCATTCTCTTCCCCTCTCTTCCCTCTCCCTCTATCCCATCTCTTGGTCCTCTTCCCATTTGCAAAAGATTTATCTCCCCGTATCTTTCTGTTCATCTTTCACTGTGCTCTTTAATTTATTTACACTCTGGGTTTCTCATGTAAGAGAAACTATGCGATATTTAGCTTACATGTGTGACTTATCTCACATAACATGATGGTTTAAGGATGTAAGAATATAAAGAGGAAAGCAGATGGACTTCGTTGCCCCACCCAATGGCGTGTTTGAGAACTACGGCTCTCTTCCCTCAGTCTGGAAGGTTAGATAATTTAGTTTCTGCTCAGTGGTGTGGTGCTGCGCTGAGAGCAGCCTGGGCGCAGGGAAGAGTCAGGCTTTCTCTGGCTAGTGTGACTGTGATGGGTCTCAGGTTTCTCCAGTGTAGGCGTAATAACCGTTAGGATATGGGCCTTCTCTCAAACTCAGTATACTGCCCTGGAGAGAAGCTGACAATGGACCTTCCTTCCGAAATGTTTTGAAGAGGAAAAGTTTTAGGACAAAGACTGCACTCAGACCTCAGCAGTGCCAGTTAATCTTCCCCGTCAACTGACCAGATTAAGGGGCTCCTGAGGAGGCTGTTAGGAGGTGGAGCCCATCTGGAGGAAGTAGGTCATGGGGGCATGACCTCGGGGGCTACATCTGTCCCTGACCCCTTCTTCTGAGCCACTTTCCCTTTCCATCCCTTTCCCCCATTCCTCAATCTCTTGGTCCCCTTCTCATTTGCAAAAGATCTATTTCTCGGGGATATAGCTCAGTGGTTCCAGCACCTGTCTTGCAAGCCCAAGGGCCCAGGTTCGATCCCCGGTAACCACATAACAATACTGGCTGTGGAGACTCATCCCAGCAGCAACCAGTACCACATACCACAGTGCCGGGCATGGTGGCTCACGCCTGTAATCCCAGCACTTGGGAGGCAGAGGCAGGAGGATTACTGTGATGTGAGTTTGAGGCTGAGCTCAGGGCCAGCCTGAACCACAAAGCGAGACCCTGTCTCAAAAAACCTTAAAAAAAATTTTTAAAAAAAGATCTATTTCCTCACTTCCTATTATCTATCTTTTATTTCACTCTTTATAATTTAAGTTTTTCATATAAGATAAACCATGCATTATTTAAGTCTGTGTATCTGATTTCTTCCTCTTAATATCATGGTGGTCTCAACATGCATCCATTTTCCTACAAATGATTCAAGTGTATCCTCCCTTATGGCAGAGTAGTGCTCCATTGTGTGTAAATACCACATTTCTTTATTCACTCATCTGTTGATGGACATATAGGCTGCTTCCAAGATTTAGATCTTACAGATTGTGCTGCTATAAACACAATGTGCATGAATCCCTGTAATATGATGTCTAACTCTTTCAGGAAGATACCTAGAAGGGGAATAGCCAGGCCGTGTGGAATTTTTATCATTAGTTCTTTGAGAAATCTCCATGCTATCTCCACAGTGGTTGCACTTGTTTACTTTCTTACCAACAATATAAAAGGGTTCTTCCAACACCCCACCTTGCTAGCATTGTTATCGTTTGATTTCTGGATGACAGCCACTCTTTCTGGGATAAGGTGGAATCTCAGTGCAGTTTTTACTTACCTTCTTCTGATTAGTCTGGTTACTGTGGTGTCATATCATCGTGGGGACATGTGGCAGGGCAAAGCCACTGGCTTTGTGACCAGGAAGCAAAGGGAATAGAGGGGAGGGACAAGGCCCAAGATCCCCTTGAGGGTACAGCCCCCCGTGACCTGAGACTGTCCCTGAATCCCCCTTCCTACACTCTAAGTGGGCCTAGGACTTTCCACGGGGGCCCGAGACCCAGGGACAGCAGGGCTGATGCCTGCCCAACCTTGTCTTTGCAGACAGACGTCGGATTTGTCTACCATTTGCCAGGTAGGTAATGGTGGCCTCAAATATGTGCATCTTGAGAAAAATCAGACCATGATCAGAGCAACTCAGGATCCCCAACAAATGGGGAGAGTATTACAGGATCTGAGCTGCTTTCTGAACTTGATAATATTTTCCTGTACTTTATAATAACAGCATTGTCTTTCACTAGAAAATCTAAGGCAACCCTCTGGGTCAAATTCTAATCTTTTATTACAACCCCAGGTTGGATTTCTATTTTTTGAACCCAGTATTGGAAGATTGAAAGTTTTCTTAACATCTTTAATTGGCAGCTAATAATTGTACATATTTATGGGGTACAGAGTAATAGTTCAATACATGTATACACTGTAGAGATCAGATCAAGATAATTGGTATGCCCTTCACCTCAAATGTAGATCATTTCTTTATGTCAGGAGTACTCAAAATCCTCCCTATGACTATTTTGAAATGGATTATTAATGATCGTCAACCATAGGAGGCTGAGTCAGGAAGATCAAAAGTTTCAGTCCCGTCTGGGAAATTAGTGAGACTCTGTCTCCAAATAAACAGCTAGACAACTAAAGGCCTGAGACTGTAGCTCAGTGCTGCAGCACTTCAGGGTTCAATTCCCAGTGCCCCTCCAAGGAAGCAGAAGTAGGCTCCTTGCAACAGAACACTGGAGGTTTTCGACCCACCACCCCTCCGAGCTGTACCCCGATCTGTGTCTCTCCCGTCTGCCCTAAAGTGGAAACACAGCGATGTAGGGAGAGCAGTGGAGGCCAAGGCTGGTCCACAGCCCTCTGCTTCTCCAGGCCATACCCTCCTGAGGAAATGGCTGGGCCTCTGCCAGCCAAATGAGCCCAACAGCGGGGTGAGAGGCTACCTGAAGATCACCATCTGTGCCCTTGGCGTGGGAGACCAGGCCCTGGTGAGGCTGACCCCAAACGTATGGCATTTCCAACCCTGGCCGGCCACTTCTCTGAGCTCTCAAAGTGGCCAGTTACCCACAAATCCTTCCTTTTGTGCACTGTTCCAGGGCAGTGGGTGGTTGGGGGCCCAGCTGGGTGGCCCTGGCTGCGACAGCCTGGCGACCCTGAGCCTGCCCGGTCTCTCTAGGTGGACCAACAGCTGCCCTACAGAGCCGACACAGACTTCGAGGTCTTCAAGTCCACGGCTGTCTCGATGACCATGGCTTACCTGCAGCTCTTCATCTACTGCGCAGAGGACCTGCCCCTCAGTTAGAGTCAGGGAGTGGGGCGGGGCACCCCATCCTCACGGGCTCACTCATCCCTTCTGACACTGACCTAAGACATGGGCTGGAGACCACGTGACACTGAACTTCACCAAGCATCACCTGGGCTCCGTGGCCCCCTCCAGTGGGCGCCTTGACGCCCTCGTGTGGACCCGAGGTTCCAATGACTGGGAGGGAGAGACACAGAGGGGCAGGATGGTAACTGAGGACAACAGTGCCCAGGGGACCTCCCACTATGTCAGGGGGAGGGCTTGTAGGTGCCGTGTCAGTTGCATTTCCTCTTTAAAAAATGATGCTCAGAAGTCTTTGCATTTCTCTTCACAGGAAGGAATCAGTCGTTGAGTCCGGCGTTGGAGGTGGAGCTAATCGGGGAAAAGGTACGTGGAGACTGGGTCTGTGACCAGATAGTGTTTCCCTTGGCGCAGTGTGAAAGAACCGTGTGCTGCAGGGAAGGACCCTGGAAGTCAGGCCCCAGCGCAGTGACCCAGTAGGCAGGGCCATCTCTGGGCCTGGAGCTCTGTGGACAGATCGGGTCATGTATTCCCAACTCTCAGGGTGCCCAGCATCTGGCAGAGAAAAGATGCCCACTTACACCCAAACATCTAGCCAAATGGGGGGATAATGGGTGAATAAAACAGCGAGCTAACAAAAGAACAACTTCGAAGCTAGGTGCAGTGGTCTACGCCTATGCTCCCAGAACTCTGGGAGGCTGAGGCAGGAGGATCTCCATAAATTCGAAGCCAGCCTGGCTACAATTCACGGCTGTCTCAAAAAACCCCAAAATATAAGATAAAATAATGAAGAGCTGGAGATGTAGCTCAGAGTGAAGTCCCTAGTTCAATCCCGATTACTGCAAAAAAACAAACAAATAGCAACAAAAACAAAACATACAAAACCCAAATATTGAAACCATTACCATCCCCTCTGGCTTCAGTTTCCTCATCTAAAAAGTAAAAATTCCTAGGTCAGGGATTTAGCTCAGTCGTTCTGGCACCTGTCTTGCAAGCACAAGAGCCCAGGTTCAATCCCTGCTAACCACATATAATACTGGGTGTGCAGCAATCAGTACCACATACCACAGTGCCGAGCGTGGTGGCTCACGCCTGTAACCCTAGCACTCAGGAGGCAGAGGCAGGAGGACTGCTGTGATGTGAATTTGAGGCTGAGCTCAGGGCCAGCCTGAACTACAAAGTGAGACCCTGTCTCAAAAAAAAAAAAGTAAAAAGTAAAAATTCCCAGCAAGAAAATAGCTGACCTTCCATAAACTTCTATGAATACAGAGCAGCATGTTCCAAAGTGAGTTGGTGCCTGTTATGTGCAATAAAGGATCCAGTGTTCATATCTGGAAACAGCTTTGTGTCAGATAAATCATGGTTTCTACTCTATTCTTTCTGTCAGAGACAGTCATTACATTCAGCCACACAGGGAGAGGGGATATTACTGTCCAAGCTTCCAAGGGAGAAGTGGCAAGAATCCATTGAAATATTTTATTATTGTTTTTCTGAAACAGAGTCTTGTTGTGTGTTCAGGGTGACCTTGAACTTGCAAGGATCCTCCTGCCTCAGGCTTCTAAGTGGTAGGATGACAGGTGTGTACCACCACACGCAGGTGAATCAGTTTATCAAAAAAAAAAAGTCAATTGATGGTTTGAAAGGAGTATGCTGCTGCTATCAGATATGGATTTTGCCAGTTTTCTGTTAGGACCTCAACATTTTGTTAGATTTCTCTAACAAAATCTGTGTGCACTCACATATAATAAAGTCAGCAGTCCTACCTGTATGTACCCAAAAGTGCAGCACCAAGAGGGAGCTTGTGTGAGCATGTGTATGGCCCTGGGTTCCCTCTCAGCACTGCACAAAAGAAATTGGAGCTGATGAGAAGTTGTCTGAGTGCAGCTTCAGGCCTGGGATTGGCCCTGTCACGTGAGTGGTCGGGCCTTGGCAGCGGTCCAGGGAGGACGAGCACTGGCCCAGGGGCCAACCTGGTACTGACTGGCTGGCTTTGGGGTGTTCTCAGCTCAGGACAAACGTGAGACCCCAAACCGACAACCCGATATGGAACCAGATCCTGACCTTCCAGATCCAGGTATGGCTGCCCCTGTGCCCACCGAGGGTGTCCCCGTGGAAGGGACAGAAGGGGCAGTCCAGTGTCCCTGGTGCGGGTGGGAGGTGAGCCTGACAACTCTGCCCTGGCGAGTCTGAGGAGGCTGTGGGCTTGCGGAGAACTATCCAGTCAGAGCACCATAGACCTGGAATTTCCAGAGAATCTAAACATGCTGGTTCACTCACATTGAAAAAGAAAACAAGCAGCTTTCCAAATTCCTTGTGAGCTGAGTGTGGTGGTGCACGCCAGGAATCCCAGCCCTTTGGGAGGCTGAGGCAGGCAGATCAGAAGTTCAAGCCCAGCCTGGGCAATTTAATGAGTTAGTAAGATCCTGTTTCAAAATAGAAAAAGGATAGGGATGTAGCTCCATGTTAAGGCCCTGGATTCAATCCCCAGTACTGTCAAAAACCAAAAAAGTTGTTTTGAAAATTCCTCTTGTGGGGAGTGTGCCCTCCTGACTCTGTGGAGGCCCCGGGCAGTGGCCACTCCCGGGCTGTGTGCAGCACAAAGCTGCTCCTCCGCTGACTGGCTCCAAGCTGCTCTTCTCTGGGGCTCCCTACCTGGCAGCCACAGGGCTGACTTTCTCTTGAAGCCTTAGTGATCCTGGGACTCCACAGCAAGCTTCTAGCCCTGTGGAAATGAGAATAGATCATTTTGAGAGAACTAAAGTGCTGTCAAGTGCAAGCGCACAGAACTCTGGGTAACAGCGGTCTGGCTCCCTGAGGAGCTGAATGTCTGACATGAATCTCACTCCCTCCTTTCTCTCTGCACTCCCTCCTGCTTCTTGTAGAAGCTTCGCCAATCAGCCCGGCAAGGCATCATTTAGCATTGCTCATGTGCCTCACCTCCTTGGATGACTTTTTTTTCCAGAACTGGTGACTGACCTCAGGGTCCTCGCACTGAGCTACATACATTCCTGCCCTTGCCTCTAGAGACAGGGTTTCACTAAGTCTCTAAGCTGCAAGCTGGGCTCAAATTTAGAGTCCTCCTGCCTCAGCCTTCTAAAGTGCTAGGATTACAGGCCTGTGCCACCACACACCTAGCTTGGACTTACAGGCTCTTAAAGTAGGAAGGGGTTTTAGAGGCAGCTGAAGGCCTCCCCCACCTTTGCTGGGCTCCCTGCCACCTTTTCCTGGCTGTAATGAGGACAGTGCTCAGGCCAGCGGACACCATGTAGCTGCTGTAGCCTTAGCGAGGTCTCCAAGCACCCCTTGGACCTCGCTGTTCTCCCCCCACACATGCTCTCCAGAGCTGGAGTCACTCAGGTGCAGGCCTGCGTCAGTGACCTGTCCAGAGTCCCCAGGAGGGGACAGTGTTCTGGAGTCAAGGCGAGGAGCGGGGAAAGTTAGGAGACTGAGCAGATGGAAAAAAGGCAGCTCCGCCATGAGTTTGAATTTGACAACCTGTCAGTCACCCCACAAAACCTGTATGTCAAATGGTACCCATCTGGCCTGAGCCGGGGCTGTGGCCTCCCTCTTCCTAAGCAGGTACTCAGCCCGAAAGCTGCTCCCCAACTCCTCCCTGGGCCCAGCCTCGAGGGCAGGCAGATGACAAGAAGGGTGGGGACCCAGAATTTGCAGCCACCCCAACTCCAGGGACTCAGGGTCCCACTCGCAGCTCAGCCCCAGCGCCTGTGCTGTGCACACAAGTGGGAGTCAGATCCTGACTCTACCCTTTACTGAGTGGCCTTGGGCAGGTCCCTGGGCCTCACCTCATCTGCACAAAGGACCAATCACAGCCCTCACCAGATTGTGGGGAGCTGGTAAGATCTCTGAAGCACCCAGCCCTGCATGCAGAGTGAGAATCTTGGAACGTGACGTCTTTGTGCTTCAGTTTCCCCACGTGAGAACAAGCCTCTGGTGGAGAAGGTTGGATGTTTCACTCAGCTGCTGTATGGGATAGGGAAGAACAGAAACCCCACCAGAGTTGACACTGTTATAATTTACTCTTTGCTGTTGGGAAAGCTAACTGGCGGCCTGTGCCATCTGGATTTGGTTAGTGTGCCAAAATAAAATCAAATACAGGAGCAAGGGTACAAAGTGATAAATGGACAGAGCATCTTTGCCAGGTGTGAAAAGGTGTCTGTGAGCCCAGCACTCTGGGAAGCTGAGGCAGGAGGATTGTATGTTCAAACTTCAGGACTTAGGGAGACCCTGTCTCCTAATTAAAAGAAGGCACGCATGTACTCAGCACAGAGGCGGCCCTGGGCTCAGTCCTGTCCACTCGTCCTCACAGCTCTTCCTACCCCCTGCAGCTGCCCTGCCTCTCCAGCTACATCAAGTTTCGAGCTCTGGACTGGTGAGCCAGGGGGTGAGAGGCTGGGGGGGTGCAGCTGGGGTCAATGCAGGGGTGCGGGGGCCCTGCTCAGCCTCCTGTGCTCTCTCTGCAGTTCCAGGAGTGACTTCCAGGCCGAGATCGGCTCAGCCAGCCTGTCACTGGTCCACATCTCGTCCTCCGGGGAGGAAATCGGAGGCAAGCGTGGCCTGCTCCCCCCCCCCCCAACGCACTGACACCCTGACCTGTCCTACCTCTCACAACTCTCCTTACAGGCCACTACTCTGGCTTCCTGCCTTGCTTTGGCCCCAGCTTCCTGCCTCTCCACGGGGGTCCCAAAGCCCCAGCCAGGATCCAGGAAGAAGGCACTGTAAGCTTTACCACCACTGTGGGGAACGGTGGTGGGGATAAGACA
>PVIR01031234.1:0-19611 GCA_004026965.1 Petromus typicus
GGTCTGGCTTTGTGGTTCAGGCTGGCCCTGAGCTCAGCCTCCAACTCACATCACAGCAATCCTCCTGCCTCTGCCTCCCGAGTGCTGGGATTACAGACGTGAGCCACCATGCCCAGCACTGTGGTATGTGGTACTGGTTGCTGCTGGGCGTGAGTCTCCACGCCTAGTATAGGTATGTTGTTACCGGGGATTGAACCCGGCTCCTTGCGCTTGCAAGACAGGTGCCAGAACCACTGAGCTAACTCCCTTGCCCCAAAGGAAGCTTTTTAACTCTGAAATGTTGTCAAGCTGTACAGTCTTAATTTGGGACCACCATTTTAGGAATATAGCTGTTTTATTTCCACTTTGTAGAAAGTTCTATGTCCTTCACAAATTTCCTTTGACTAAAAGGCCTGTTGAGACAATGGAAATGGCCACCCTGTGAAATGTAGCAGAGGAAGTTTGTGCTGGAAAAGCAAAGCTCACTATTGCTTCATTGCCTGTTTGAATAGAGTTAGGTCCTGTGTTGACATAACCTCCACTGTTTTGTCCCATGGCTGATTAATGGAGGTGCCCCTTTTCCAGTCTCACACCAGGGATCCTCTTGTACTCAGGTAGACAATTTTTCAATGTTCATACCATATCTCTCACTAGCCTTTAAATAGATAACTTTATAAGCATCATATTTTCTTTGCAGTCACCTCATAGTTGTCTATAAAAATGATTAAGCGAATCTGGCTCCTTTAAGTTCTTTTGACTCAACAGAGCTGTCTCCTGTTTATAAATCCATTGCTATAGTCAAATACATCTGGCCATTCTTGTAGCCTCTTAACTCCCAGCAGCTACCAAAACTGTAAATAAAGGGCCCCTGGATACTTAAAACATCCTTTTCTGCTGTCAAGAAGCATGTGTTTTATATAAACCATGAAAATGGAGCATAAGAAAAAATAGGCAAGGTAAATAAATAAGAATAATAGGTATTTCAGTGCTCAGAACATAGTAGGTGTGCTATAAATATGTAGTGACTACAGTTAAAAAAATAACATGCCACAATGGTCAGGACTTTCTTAGCCACCTGTTGCCAGAGAAGTGATGGTTCTAATGTATCTAGGATAGGGGTAAAGAACTCAAAAGGAACAGTGACAGTCTGTGGGATGATGTGTTTTGGCATTAGCTTTCATGTGCAGTAAGGACTTCCTACATGTTAGTTGTTTAATTTTCAGTGTTTCCGACAATTTCAAAAGCTCACTGAGTGCCTACTGTATAGGCTCTGGCTGCCATACCAGAGGAGTGGCGGACCAACTACAGATTCAGCATTGCGTACCTGAAACACATTCAATATTATTTAATGGAATAGGTAATCAGTAACAACCACATGTATGCCATTTCATTGGTGATAAGTATTTTTGAGTAGTAGAAAAAGATAGAGGGGATGGGACGTGATTTGGAAATGATAAGCATTTTTTCATGTTCATGGGGCTAAGAATTGTGATAGAAGTGTCATGCCAACAGTGAAAAAGGGAACTTGGCTCAGTCAAATGTTTCAGGGAAGGCTTCATGGGCAGCCTGAACCAGGTGATGAAGGGTAGGCTAAAGTTAGCCAGGCCCAGGAAGGAGGCAAAGCCAATACAGATAGAAACTCTTACATGAACAAACAGACAGAGGCCTTTGCGTAGTGTTATAGTGGTGTTTTAGTCTATCTTCTGTTGCTAATAACACAGTCCCATGGGCTAAGTAAATTATAAAGAAAAGAGGTTTATTGTGGTCCATGGTTCTGGAGGTGCAAGACTGAGGAGCTGCATCTAGTGATAGCCTTCTTGCCAGCAGAGTCCTGAGATAGTGTTGGGTATCACACAGACAAGGGTGTGCCTCCATGTGTGCATGCAGTGCACGTGCATGTGTTCTGGTCTCTCTCCCTCTTCTTACAAAGTCATTGGTATTCAATCACGGGGGTTTCACACTCATAACTTTATCCAGTCCTAAAGATGCAGGACTTGGAATTCTCCTGTAAGCTAGGTAGAATGTTGATGTCCCAAAGACATAACTTTTAAACACTGTAGTTGGATTCAGTTTCCACTGTCTTAAATACCTAAAAATGGGAAATCAGATCCATGAGTTTCAGAGGGCACAAATCACATTCATGCCATGGCACCTGGACTTTCATTTCTATTGCAGGGTAAGAGGTAAGTTGAGGGACTGCTCATGGAGGGCCTTATATTCCTGCATTTGTTTGTATTCATTCATTTATCCAACAAACACTTGACAAATATCTGCAAGGTGACAGGAAGTGTTGTAGACATTTTGGTTATAGCAGTGATGAGACAGACTGGATTAGTTCTCAAGGAACTTACGTTTTAGTGGGAGATGGCTTGTAGACCTCATGAAGTAAGCAGGTCCTTATCTGACAGTATAGATGTGGGGCGTCATTAAGAGTTTTAAGTGGCAAAATGCCAGGATTGCATTTGTGATTTGGAAAAGCTCACTCCAGTCTAGATAGACATAAATGTGACTGACAGTAGATGTTCCATGACTGGAATCAGAGCAGTTAAATGATGCTGCCAGGGAAATTTTTGATGACTGAATATTTTTGAGAACAAGTAGAATTTGGATTTATATGAAAAAGAACTTGTGAATGCTAAAACATTGAAATGTGGTAGAGTTTATCATTTTACCTCGGTAAGTATTTAAGTAAAGTAAGTCTACTTTTTAAAAAATCTATTAAAAGAAATGTCTTGAATGGTCCATTTGTTCTCTTCACCAAAGCAAGAAACTTTAAAGGCTTAATAGATGACCTTTTAGAGTGTGCTATACTTTTATTACTTTCTGATTTATAGAGTGAAAAAAATTTACAGTATAAACTGTATGCTTAAGACTGTGGGGGTAGAGTCATGATGAAAGTTCTGTAGGCTTCATCTTGGTAGGAAGTTTAATTTCTCTTTTTGTGGTACTGGAGATTAACCCCAGGGCCTTCACATGGAGCTATATTCCCAAGTCCTTTTTTATTTTTAAATTTTGAGACAGGTCTCTCTAAGTCTCAGAGTTTCCCAGGATGGGCTCAGACTTGCAATCCACCTGCCTCAGCCTTCCAAAGTGCTGGATTTTAAAATGTGTACCACTGTTTCACAAAGAAATGAACTATTTACAGAGAGCTTATCTCAGAGTATCTGCCATATAGACACTCTAGTGGTTGTCTCCTCTCTTCCCTCTTCATCTTGGTCTCCTTCCTCCTCTTCCTCTGACTCCTTTCCTTCTTTTTCTCTTTTTCGTTGACCATGTTTTCCTTGTGCTTGTGGGATGTGATTCTTTTCACTATATTATTGTGTCTGTCAGTTGAATAGGAATATAGGCGATTTCTGCCAAAGGGGCTCCATTTTATTCATTATTGATTACTATATCATGCTCCCAATGATTTAATTCTGCCTTCTCTACAGCAGAATTGTACATCCTCACCTATTGCCTAAAAATTCACCATATGCCATGGAAGAAGATCACATTTCCCATTCCATCATTAGTCTCCAGAAGCTCTAAGCACCTTTGCCAGCTCTCTTAGCTTTTGTACTCAGTCCTAGACAGGGGCTTCTTCATGTTCACCCCTATGAAAATGGAGAGCTCGTTGTGGTGGTGTGCACCTGCAATCCTAGTGTCTGGGAGGCTGAGGCAGGAGAATCACAAATTTGAGGCCACCCTAACTAACAAAGCAAGGCCCCATCTCAAACAAAACAAAATGAAATGAAATGAAAAAGAAAATTGAAAGTTTAGCCAACCCATGGCAAAGTTCTGAGCAAGAGGTATCCTTTATCATTTTAAGCTACTGAGATTCCAAAGTTATTACTGCAACATGATATAGCAAAAGTTGCTTGACACATATAATCAATAAAGGTTAGTTAAATTCAATTACAATGAAAGTCAGTGACTGCACAAATATTTTTACAGATTTTCATGGCTTATACTAAATAGTGTTTATTATAGTGAAATTCGAATTTCTTATGATCTTGTGATTAGGGTTTTCCTTGGTATTCTCTCATTGAATCCTAATCTATGGCCCTTATTTTCATACAAAGCCACCCTTCTAAAGGATTTGACAGGAAGTGCAAAGGTGTGCTGTGTTTTTACAAGTGAAGAAATGCTGCATGTTGTTGGAATGTGTGGGAACGGGCCACAGTAAGAGTCTGAATTTCCCATTATGTTTAGAAGTCAAAGACAATTGCAGAATGTTGTCTCAGCTCTTCAAATAACCCCAAACCATGCCATTCTCTTAATTTCACAACCTTCTGGTTTATAAAGGCCATGACTGGTGCATTTGTCCACACTTTGGAACCTGAAGATGTTAAACTGTCTTGGTGAATAATATGAATGTCCCCAGGGATTTGAATGGTGTGACAAGAACGGACTACCAGAGGAAGGAAGGCAAATTGTGGGGTAGGAACCCTATCTTTACCTTTAATAATATCCAACATTTTTAAGGAGGTTCACAATGGGCAACTAACCCTTACTGTCATTATTTATAAAAGACAGAAACTAAATTCAACTAGTGTTTTATCTCTCACTTACATATCTATATACAGATAGAGTGCAGTCATACGCCACATAGTGATGTTTTGGTGAATGATGGATTGCATATATGTTGGTGAGCCCCAAGATTTTATCACCTACAGATGTTGCAGGCATGTCAGTTTATAGGGTTCACACAAGATGAGATAGCCTGACAGTGCCTTTCTCAAAATATATCCCTGTTTTTAAGCAATACATCTCTCTCTTCCTCCCTCTGTCTCTCTGCCTGTCTTGGTCTCTCTTTCTCTTTCTTTCTCTGTAGAGGGCAAGAATATATATAAAGGGATTGCTTGCTAACTATTATTGGGAGGAATAATTACATTTTTTTTTTACCAGCTTAAGGTCAAGTGATGAGGGACTGAATATCTTAACAGGACAGATATCTTAACAGGAGAAAAGCTTATTTTACATTCATGTACGAATACTCATTAAGAACAGCCAAAAGTGATAGTTTCTTCCTCTGAACCAAAAGAAAGGATTTTAGGGCTTCTATAAAACAGTATGAGGAAGACTGAGGAAGACTGTATAAGGCTTTTCATTCCCATTGCTAATGAGTGCTGTGTTACCAGCTGGAAGCTGCCTCCCCAGCTCCTCCCCCTGGGGGGTGATTTATGGCATCTGAATTCACACCTCCTGGTGCTAAGGGTCACTAATCTTCCAAACAGGAAACTCCCTTAGAGGAAGTCACCAGCAGCTGGGTTTTTAGGGTGTTCTGCTCAAGTTTAGATAAGGTTCCTCTCTGCAGCTGCTGTTTGTTCAGATGTTTTCAGTTTAAAATAATCTTCATGCCACCGGTGGGTTGGTCTATCTATCATCTATTTAAAATCACTAATGAGTTTAGGTGTAGCATGGACTGCAGGAACAGAGCCTGGGTCAGAGAGCCCCTTTCACTTCTCATAGTGAAATCTGTGTCCAGGCGCTCAGTCAGGAAGACGGCTCCCTGTTCTCTGTGCTGAAGCTGCCTGATTGGCAGGACAGAAGCTTGGGGCTGCTACTGGTCACTCACAAAGCCTCCCACATGGAGGGAGCCAGGCAGAAGGTGGAGAGGGTGAACCTAGTGACTTCTTTTCAGGCTCTGTTCCTTTGGAACAGAGTAAAACCTGGACATGTTATTTGGGACAAATTCCTTAGTCTACTTCATAGAGAGCTATCTGTTAATACAAATCCCAAATTGCCCAAACAAATCTCAGTGGATCTCACGAATACTGTCACCTCATAGATTTCACTGGCACTTCCAGCACAGTGTCTCTTTCCTTTCCTCATATTTTCTTCATTTGTTCTGCTAGGCAGGAAGAAGTAAAAGTAGACTCCCACCAAAAGTTTCTAGACTACTGTATATTAGGTATGACTTGTTTTACTTGAAAACCCCAAGTGCGACTCCTTTGTTTTCATTTCACAATTTCTTCTCCAGGTGTCCTCTGGAGGCCATGAGGCCATAAAGAATGCTTCCCTGACTTGGAAGAAGAGCGGCTATTCCAGGAATGTAAACGCATGTGCCTTGTTTACTACTCTTCTGCCTATCTCTCGCCTTCCAGGCTCCATCTTTACTGTAATGAAATGTGGTAAAATAATTGGAGGTTCTGGAGAGAAATGGTCTAAAAATCAGTGGGATGGAATAACATCTGAAATTACATTTAATGATTTGTTTTCCGCAAACCTAGTGATTTGTGTGTTAAGTCTGGATCTTCTCTCTCAAGTTTTGTTGTGAGCTTTTGACTTGTTGCTGAGACATACAATAAGCCACTTCACCTTTCTACCTGATAATTACATACCCTTAAATTAAGACGATGATAATTTCACAGGGGTGGATGAGGCCTGATTAATTAAGGCTGATAGAGCTCTTAGAGATCCTTGAATCAGAAGCACTTTATGAAGAATAAAATGGTAATATTACAGATGAGCTCATGACAATGAACTTTAGATCTTGAAATTGGTATCAAGTGCCATTTGAATGATGTGGACTGGAACTTGGAAATCTTTTTCGTAGACAGAGAATATGTTGTAGAATGGTTTTCTCTGTGTCACAGCCTCTAAATAGTTGCTGAAAATTACCACTGGCAGCTGTTCCTGCTAAAAAGATAATCTGTCTCTCAAATTGAGTAGAGCGATGCTGACCCCTTTCCAACTCCTTTCTCATAATTGTGGGCAAATGACAGTTTTCCCTCTGCAAACACTCAACTCAAAGACTGACCCTTCTTTCTGGGTCACATCAAATGGGATCCCCAGCTGCCCTCTATGGGAATGGACCACTCATGGCAGGTGCTGTCTCTGTTTTCACCATTGTACTCACTGAGTGAAATATCAACACAGCCCTCTTAGTCTTAATACCATCCAAAATCCTTTTGAAAATCTTTACGCCCATGGTCAAAAGTTGCAATCACTCACATTTGGAAGGCATGAGTTGCTCTCTCTCTCTTTCTCTCTCTCTCTCTCTCTGTCTAAATTAATATATAATATAACATTGTATATATAATATAATATATTAATATATTATATAATATAATATACACTACAATATAATATATAAAATATAAAATATATATATATATATATTAATCTGGGGAATTAAAAAAAATCTTTTAGGTGGACTCTCTGATGCAGGCCCTGGGATGGAGATTTGCATGGAAGATTCATCAGGCAGTGTGAATGTGTGGAAGAGCCAGCCTTAGGGAGAAAAGCAGTCTATGCGGTAATGTAAAGAAACCTCCCCATCCATGAGAGGCTGATCCAAGACCCTTCTTTGATATTTGAAACCACAAATAGAAACAGTCAATGCCTTCTCCATCTTCTTTAAGTACTTATCAGATCCTGAGGCCATGACTCTCTTTTTCTTGTTTCTTGAGACAGGGTCTCACTTTGTGGTTCAGGCTGGCCCTGAACTCACTATGTAGCCCAAGCCAGCCTTTAATTCATGGTAATCTTCCTGCTTCTGCCTCCCGAGTGTTGGGATTGCAGGCATGAGCCACCATGCCGAGACTCTTCTTTTTTTTAAACCCTTTGCTGCAATAGTGGGAATTGAACACAAGGCATTCACACAGAGTTCTGTCCCCATCCCCTCTTTATTTTTATTTCAGGACAGGGTTTTGCTAATTTGCTAAGTGGTGTGGGCTGGCCTTGAACTTGTACTTTTCCTACCTCAGCCTCCCAGAATGCTAAGATTATAGGTATATGACACCAAGCCTGGGTAGATTTTGCAGTTTGAAGAGCATAGAAAAAGTGACAAAAATTTCTCTTTCCTTCTTTACAGTTTCATGCATGGAGGATTCATTCTTACTGGAGATCTTTTTTTTTTAATTGAAATCTTTATTGGTGCATTACATATACACATCATCATTGCACTCAACAGTGAAAATTTGTGGGCTGGGGATATAGCTCAGTGGTTTCGGCGCCTGTCTTGCAAGCCCAAGGACCTGGGTTTGATTCCCGGTAACCACATAACAATACTGGGCGTGGAGACTCACCCCAGCAGCAACCAGTACCACATACCACAGTGCCAGGCATGGTGGCTCACACCTGTAAACACAGCCCTCAGGAGGCAGAGGCAGGAGGATTGCTGTGATGTGAGTTTGAGGCTGAGCTCAGGGCCAGCCTGAACCACAAAGCAAGGCCCTGTCTCAAAAAAGCCTAAAAAAAAAGAAAATTTGTACCAGTATATGACACAACTTAATTCTCATTTTTTTCCATAGCCCTACCCACCCTACCACCCCCACCCCTATATACATAAACTTTGTTTCCTTCCTTTTTTGTTATATTCTCATTATTTTTCCCCTTCACCCTATTTCACATTGAGTATTTTCTATTTCACAATATATAACATACAATTCTAGAACTTATTTACATCTTTATTTTCTCATACCAGAGAAAAGATGTGATATTTACCGATCTGTGACCTATTTATTTCACTTATGAGGATATTCTCAAGGGAGGTCCATTTAAGTATAAATGATTCAAACTTATCATTTTTATGGCAGAGTAATACTTCATTCTGTAGAAGAACCACAGAGAGATCTTAACAACCTCAGCATATAATTCTTTGAAAAATTCCTTATGTGAAAACTTGCAGCATTTCACTTATAGAAACAGTTTTAAGACTTCTCTTTGATGTATTCAAATTCCAGCATCCCTGCTTTTGTGCTTTGAGGTCACTAATAAGAAATGAAGGTGATGTGAACATGGTCACTAAGATACTTCCATAGTCTATCTGAGGTCCAAGTGACTAGCTGACAGGTAGTGTATAATGTAGGTACACTGGGCAAAGAGTTCATTCATGTCAAAGAGGGACAGAACAGGATGCAGGAAGTTGCCTCATGCTACTCAGAATGGCCTGAAATTTAAAACCTTGGAAGTGCTTATTTCTGGAATGTTCTTTGGGGACTGGAGTTGATCTTGGGTAACTGAAATCATGTAAAGTGAAACTATAATTAGGAGAGGGTCTACTATAGTTGCAACAGTGGCCTCAGATGATGTCACAAGAACTTCCAGAGTTGGAATGGCCATTCAGAATATCTCAAATAAAGGAAGATGGGAAAAATGAAGGAAGGTTGTATTCCTATATTGACTAGTGAGTACATGAAAATCATCCCTAGGGAAGAGGAGTAGCCTATGATGAGGCTCCTTTTGTAGAGATGAAGGGCCAAAGAACAAGGGCCTTATCCTAAGAGGAGGTCCAGGCAGGGCACTAAAAACCACTACTATACCAGAAAATACATCGATACCAAGCAGCATCACTTCTACTCCTTTTACCCAGAATGAACTCTGGTGACATTTTTACACAATCGAGTTCTGTCATTTATCTGTGTATATATTTAAAGATTATTTGAGTAATATATGAATGTATTCTCTTAAGAGTAGAACTTTACAAACAGAATCCCAGACTACCTCCTATACTCACTGCATCTCTATGGCTCCAGCAGCACCAGGACCAGAACCAGGCTGGGGCCAATGCAGCAGTAATCTGAGGTGCTAAATTTAAGAAGGCACCAGAAAACCTAAGGAATGAGACATAGAGTATTTTAATGTAAGCTTATTTATTGCTGGATATTGAACCTAGACCCTTTACATTGAGCTGTTTAACACCAGCATTTTTTTTTTTTTGAGATCGAGCCTTGCTGATTTGCCCACGCTGGGCTCAAATTGCTGATCCTTCTGCTTCAGCCTCCCAGGCATGTGGTGTCATGCCAGAATTTAATGTCGTATTTTAAAAAATAAAAATTAGTGCAAAAATATCCTCAGTAGAAAAAGAATAAAATGCAGAAGTACTGATTTTTTTTTTTTTTGCCATTTTGCTTCTGACTTCAGTATGACTCAGTACAGAGCAATGAGTGAGGCTATCTTTATTGAAAAATTTGATAGTTTGTTTATTGTGGATTTTATATTAATTTTACTTTTAAAATAATACTCCATTACATTATATTATCCTCCCTGATAACAAAATATTTTGTTTCCCACTTATGTCTTTTGCCTGAGTCGAAGACCTCATTTGCCCCACCCTAGTCCCAACCCGGAAATGTAGTTGTCATTATATATTCAGGGAGTGTACTTCCAAGTCATTTTAAGACTTTTTCACATAGCTGTATGTGTAGTCCTGGTGACTGAATCTCTCAGACAGATCCCTTGTCCTAACTCATCTCTGCAGCCTACTGTTACTGGCCAGATCCAGTCACCATTTTCTCTTACTGAGACTTTTTTTTTTGAGACAGGGTCTGGCTTTGTAGTTCAGGCTGGCCCTGAGCTCAGCCTCCAACTCACATCACAGCAATCCTCCTGCCTCTGCCTCCCAAGTGCTGGGATTACAGGCATGAGCCACCACGCCTGGTACTGTGGTATGTGGTACTGATTGCTGGTGGGCGTGAGTCTCCATGCCCTCTTACTGAGACTTTTGCCACAATATCTACTCTTGTCCCCCTCAGACCCCTGCTCTACACCTTGGATTGGTATTTTTAAAACCAAACTCAGATCACATCACATTCTTCTGTACCCAGTGTTTTCATACCACAACCCTAGGCCACTCGGGCCTGCCTATTGCTCTGTCTTCACTGAATTCTTCCCATGGTCCCCTGTGCTCAGTCTACACTGGCTTCTCTGCTCTCTCAGAGGACCAAGCTTCTTCTGATGCTACCAGGGACTCAGTTGCCACTATTTATTCCCTCCACATGGCCTACTGTCTACCTCAGGTCACGGGTGGCCTTTACCATTCAGGGTCCAGGTCTTTTCTGATCACCTAACCTAAACAGTTACTAGTCACACTTGAACAGATCCTGTATGGTTTTTGTCCTTGTGTCTATTACTTTTGGAGACCTTTTCAAGTTTTAATTATTCAAATTCTGCATCTCCCTACTAGAATACAAGCCATATGCATGGAAGAAACTATTAGGATCTTGCAGTCTGCTTATTGCCATATTCCTAATGCCATGACTGAAGTCTAATAAATGTTTCCAGAGAAGTTAATTATATAAGATTTTCCAGCATATGAAGTCTTCTTTATTCTTTTTAATAGTTTTAATTTATATAGCAGTTTCAGGTTCATAGCAAAACTGAGGAGAGCATAGAGGTCCCATATACCTGCTGTCCTCACACATGCACAACTCCCTCCACTGTCGGCATCTGCCACCATAATGCTCCATTTGCTACCTTTGATAAACTTTTACTGACACATTATTATCACTCAAAGTCTCTAGCAGTACATTCTGGAGGTTGGGACGACTGTACAATGGCATGTATTCACCATTACTCTTTCATACAGATAGTTTTGCTGCCCTAAGTATCCTCAGTGTTTGGCTTACTCATGTGTCTCCCTCCCCAGTCCTGAATACTGGAAATGGATTGTTTTTCTAGTCTGCATAGTTTTGCTTTTTCCAGAATGTCATACACTGTAGTTTTAATTGTACAATATGTAGCCTTTCCAGATTGATGTCTCTCACTTACTAATACCTATTTCAGAATTTTCCATGTTTTTATGTGGCTTCAGAGTTCCTTTCCTTTCACTTTAACAATACTCCATTGTGTGGATGCCCCAAAGTTCATTTATTCACTGCCGAAAGACATTTTGATTGCTTCCAAGTTTTAGTGACTATGAATAAAGTCATATAAACATCCTTATGCGGGTTTCTGTTTGGACATAAATTTCCAGCTACCTTGAGTAAATACCAAGAAGTGCAACTGGTGGATCATATGATAAGAGGATATTGAGTTTTGTAAGAAATTGCCAGACTGTCTTCCACAGTACTCCGCGGTATTCCTGTCTGTAGTGAGTGTTCATGAATATGTTGGATTTTGGCCTCTGTTATAGATAAGTATTGGCAATTCCTTGTTTAAATTTGTACTTGCCCAGTGACAAAGAATGCTGAGCAGCCTTTTTATGTTCATTTTATTGTATATCTTTTTTTGGAGGCATTTGTTCCTGTCTCTGCCTATTTTAAAATCAGTCTATTCATTTTCTGACTATTGATTTTTAGTAGTTCTTCGTATGGTACATCTTTTTTTAAATCTTTGTTGGTACATTATTTATACACATCATGATCGCATTCAGCATTGATAATTTGTACCAGTATATGACATGACTCGATTCTCATTTTTCCAATTCCCCCACCCACCCTGTAGCCTCCCTGCCCCCTATATACATAAACTTTGTTTCCTTTTTCTATTACTATCACATTATTTTTCCCTTCATTACTTACCCCTTACCCCATTTCCTTTTGAATATTTTCTATTTCACAATATCTACCATACATTCTAGAACTCATTTTCATCTTCATTTTCTCATACCAGAGAAAAGATACAATATTTACACATCTGTGACCTATTTATTTCACTTAGGAGGATATCCTGAAGGTACATCCATTTGAGTATAAATGACTCAGTCTTATCATTTTTATGGTGGAGTAATACTCCATTCCATAAAAGAACCACATATTCTTTATTCAGTCTCCAGGTGATGGACATTTGGTTGTTTCCAAAATGTATCAATCACAAACTGAGCTGCTATAAACATGGGTGCACATATGTCGCTGTGATATAAATCTTTTAATTCTTTTGTGTATATACCTAGCAGAGGAATAATAGGGTCAGATGGGACCTGTAGTCCTAGTTTTTTGAGGAATTTCCAAACTGATTTCCACAGGGGTTCTAGGAGTCTACATTCCCACCAACAGTGGAGAAGGGTTCCTTTTTCTCCACAGCCTCACCAACATTTGTTGCTGGCTAATTCTGAGATAGCAGCCATTCTTTGTGGAGTGAGATGAAATCTCAGTGTTGTTTTCATCTGCATCTTTTGAATGACCAATGATTCTGAGCATTTCTTCATGTTCTTCTTAGCTGCATGCTTCCTCTGAAAAGTGTCTATTCATTTCAGATGCTCATTTTTGAATTGGATCTTTAAATTTGGGTGGGCTGATTTCTTTAAGCTCCTTATATATTCTAGATAGTAGCCCTTTGTCTGTGGAACAGCTGGTAAAGATTCTTTCCCATACTGTTGGTTGCATTTTTGCATATAAGTCTTCTGTCAGTTATGTCTTTTGCAAATATTTTCTCCCAGTTGGAGTAGCCTGTTCATTCTCTTCATATGTCATTTTATAGAGCTGAAATTTTTAATGTTATTGAAGTCTGGCTTGTGGTCTCTAAAAAGTTATTGCTGTCCCATTTACTCGGGATCATCTAGAGTTTCTCCTGTGTCTCAGATAGGTCAGCTTTCCCATTAGTGGGGAAAGCCCCCTGATTCCTACAACTTAAAGGATGGGAGGTTTACTTGGCTCATGGTTTTTGGAGATTTCAGTCCATGAGTGGCTAAAATATGTGGCAGAAGAGTGGAGCAGAGGAAAACTCTTTAACTTATATCAGGCAGGAAGCAAAGCACAGAAAGAACTCCAGAGAGGAAGGTGCTAGGGACCAGATATAGTCCCCAAAGGCCAGTCTTCAGGATCCATCTTGCCACACCCAAAAGTATGCTTCGTTTACCTTGTAGGTGGTTTTCAAACCAGACTCTCAAGTCAACAATGAAGATTAATCATCACAGTTATCTTTAAAGACTTTTATAATTTTGCATTTAAAAACATTTAGGTCTATGACTCATTTTGAATTAACTTAGAAGAATTGTTTTAATTAACATCATTTTACATTTTTCACTCAACAGTACATTTCTTAGATCTCTTCTTCTCTGTCATCCTGTAGCTGCACACACAAAATTTTAAGATCTATAGCAGTATATCATATGTTTACACCACATTTTACTGAATCCGTGTATTCAAGAATGGACATTTGGGTCCCTGTTGTTGTTTGATATTATAAGCAATGGTGCATCCCTGTCAACATCTTGTGATTGTGCACAGGTGTCTTACAAAATAAGATTCCTGGAAGCAAACTGCTGTTGCCTTGTAGACACACGTTTTCAGTTCCAATAGATCCTGGTTAAGTGAGGACTATCTAAAGTTACTGAGCCAACATGCTCCCTCAAGCACAGGACGAGACTGCTTCCCTATAACTCAGTCATCACTTGATGTTGTCTAACTTTAACTTAGCCAATCTGAGGGTTGTAAAATTGTCTCTCATAAAAAATTAGTTTTTCCTGATTATTGGCAAGGATGAACATATTTTTATACACTTACTGAGTTTTTAGTATTTCATCTTCAAATAAATGACTATTTTAAAATCCTTTGTTCATTGTTCTCCTCTGGGTTGTTCATCTTGTCCTGGTTAATTTTAAAGTTTTTAACACTGGGTATTAATATTTGACTATTTTATCAATTTCAAATATATTCTACCAGTTTTTAAAAACTATTTATGGTATCTTTATCATGTAAAATGTTTAAGTGCTATAAGTCAGATATGTTGATTTTTTTCTCTTATTATTTTTGCTTTTTGGGTGTTAAGAGGGATTTCTCTATCTCTAGATTGCCAAACTATCATATTATAATTTATCATAATACTTTTAAATATATATTGTTGTTGACTTACTTATAGGCTTTCTAATCAACTGATATTTACATTTCTGTATATAAGTTTTAAATTAATGAATTTCAAATTACTTGTTTATTTTCTACACATTGACTTGTTCCACTGCTGAGTTTACCTTTGTGGACTCCATCTTCATGGACATAAGTGAATGAGTGCTGGATTTACAGTGTAAGTCACTCACTTATTTCTATCTGAAAACTGTAAACTGGGGCTGGGGAATTAGCTCAGTGGTTCCGGCGCCTGTCTTGCAATTGCAAGGGCCCGGGTTCGATTCCCCGGTAACCACATAACTATACTGGGTGTGGAGACTCACACCCAGCAGCAACCAGTACCACATACCATAGTGCCGGGCGTGGTGGCTCACGCCTGTAATCCCAGCACTCGGGAGGCAGAGGCAGGAGGATTGTGATGTGAGTTTGAGGCTGAGCTCAGGGCCAGCCTGAACCACAAAGCGAGACCCTGTCTCAAAAAACCTAAAAAAACAAAAAACAAAAAACAAAAAAAACCCCCAAAAAACTGTAAACTGGTGCTTTGTAGTCATTGTCTAAAAATGAGGGTACTGAGTCAGTACATGGTCAGGATGCTACTGCTGTCCTCTGTGTTAATGCAAGCTCTCCAGAGCCAAACAAATGTGTCTGGATTTAAACTGAACAAAATATTCCTCAAAACTTCTTAAGGAAGGTAATGTGCTTCATCACCTTTAGAAACAAAAGGTTTGGGTCTGAATACTGGGGCATGGTAGCTCTGCCATTTTCATTTGTATGACCATGGACATGTTTGTTAATCTGCAATATTCAGTTTCCTTACCCTTGCTATTTTGTAGGTTATTCATGAAGACCTGAGATAGTACTTATGAAGTATTTGGGATCTGTTTTTTTCCAGTGATGTTAACCATAAGTATTTCTGACTTCTGCAGAAAAGTGAATGTTTGGGGAATGGGTGCAGAGATGAAGAGTAAGAATAGAGTAGTGGCAGCCACTGAAGGGTTGAGGTGGGAGGAATATGAGGTTGTTGGCATCTCCAGAGAACCCCAGGAGGCATTGGAGCCCGCATCAACATGATCAAACACCTGGCTAGACCAACAGAAAGCACCTGGGGCTCTAGGCTGTTGCCTTGTTAAACAAAGCTGTGAGTCATGACTTTGGGCAAGAGTGTGGGAACCCAGAGAAGGAATGTATGAACAGATGGCCTATTGTCTGAGAGCAAATAAACTGGGAATATTTTCAGATAGCAGTAGAACAAGTTATCACATAGGAATGACTTCATAGAGCTTAACAGGGCCAACCCTGAGAGAAGCAATAAAAAGTATTAAGGGATGCTGAACCAGGCACACCTGGAGAATCATTGTGTGTGCTGTAAGCCTTGCTGCTTGGTACTATATTAGGAAGCCATTCCCTGAGTGAATCACAGTGGCTCTCACTTCACTGGTGTGCTTGGTTTGTGTGGTTTAGGTGTCATAGATAAAGGCAAAGAGGAAAGAATGGGTTCTGGAAAATGTGACTACAGAGCAAGCCTTAGTGGCCTGTGATATAACAATTGTGTAGACTAACTGTACTCAAAATTAAATCTGTAGACCAGCAACTTAACCGTTAACTGGAAGCTTCTTAGGAATACACAATCTTGGGTTCCAACCCAGGCCCAAAGAATTAGATTCTGTATTTTGTGAATATCCCCAGGTGACTTGAATGCATTCTGAAGTTTGTAAGAAATGTTTATTTATGTCTAAGATAATGCAAGATTAAGTGGACAGGAGAATCTCTTAAAATATTTGTATGATATTCTTCTTAAAAGCCAGCACATACAATTATGCCCAATATATAAATAATTATATTCCATAACTCTTGCATCTTTTTTTTTCCTTCAGTACTAGGGATTGAACACACAACCTTGTGCTTGCAAGGCAGTCATGGCTCCATTGAGTTACATCCTTGCACATCACTTTCAACTATTTCTTGATTCAGTAAAATACCATTTGGCTTGAGGTTACTTTTAATATTCAATAGTCAAACTATTTTCTTACTTTAGATAAGCTAGAAATCATACTTCAGTTTTTCATCTGGTAAAGGCTTAGCAACATTAACAAGTACTACATTTAGTTATTTTCTTTGTCTACAACAAGAATCATGCTTAGTTGTCCAACTAACTGCTGAATAAGAGAAAAAAGAATGTGTGTTAGATATTAACTGAAATAATTACCTCAAATGCTATGTATTAACATTGAAGACCCTTTTAGGGTTTTAATCTTGGTAATTCTAGCAGACAGTGTCTGGGCAAAAATTTATTTTGTTCTAGTTGTCACACTTTTGAAAAAAACTAAAACTTTACCTAGCTTGTTGTTTTCTAACAGAGCATTTTTTTTTTTTTTTGAGACAGATTCTCACTTGTAGTTCAGGATGGCCTTGAGCTCAGCTTTGAACTCACAGAAATCCTCCTGCCTTTGCCTCCCAAATGCTGGGATTGCAGGTGTGAACCACCACACCCGGCACTGTGGTATGTGGTTCTGACTGCTGGTGGGCGTGAATCTCCACTCCAGCATTGTTGCATGTGGTTATCGGGGATTGATCTCCAGTCCTTGCACTTGCAAGGCAGGTGCTGGAGCCACTGAGCTAAATCCCTGGCCCGAACAGAGCATTCTTAAGGTGTGATTCCTGGATTAGTATAGGCAGCAATAGAAACTTGTTAGAAATGCAGGTTCTTAGGCTGCCCCTAAAACCTACTGAATTAGGACTCTGGGAGTGAGGCCCAGCAATTAATGTTTAACAATCCTTCACTCTCAGGTTTGAGAAACATTGTTCTTAGCAACAAGGTCCAGGAAATGAGAGGTCAAATCCGTGCACAATGGGAATAATATGGAAGCCTTTGTTTGTGGCACTTGTGGTCAGGCTGCGCAAAGCTACCACATTGCTCTGACCTTTCATTTCCTGAGCTTTAAAATGTTAGAGTTAAAATAGGTTGAATTTAAGGTTCCTTAAGGCTCTGATAGGTCAGATGGGGCAAATGGAGCAGAACAGGTTTTCACTCAGGTATTTTCTGATAGAACTATGAAGGTAGAAAAAAATCCTAGAAAGATCTTTACGTTTAAACTGTGGATTTTGAGGTCCTAATTATGCAAAAAATTTTAATTGAGTAGATTTAATGATCTTCCATTGATGTACCAAATGTCTTTGAGTGTTAACCTTGCTAGTCATCTGCTGATCTACTTTGCTAAAAGTATGATATTTGATTCATTGTACAGAAAACAATTTCTTTCTTTTATTTTTATGGGTGCATTTTTATTTTTTTATCAGTATGTGTTTGCAATGCTTAATAATTACCTTCAACATGAGGAATTTGTACACGTATTTACCACTTGATCATTTTTGTTCCTTTTCCTCCCACTCCCTCTCCACCTTCCCCAGATTCTATTCTATCTCTTTCATTTCAGCTTTCACTTTAGAATTATATTTAATATGTTGCCAAGTGATTTAAATGGATTTTTAAGGTTGATGTAATTGAGCCTGTTTTACTTTTTAGCATACTTGGTAAAGTGAATTTTTTACGTGTGAAAAATTAGAAGTAACCAAGTATAAGGTGATATATATCTGTCAGCAAAAAACAAATAAAAATTAAAAAGGGCTGCCATACACTGGTACCTGGAAATAGAAAGATTGTTGACCTTGAGGCATGGGAAAGAACTGAAGAAGCAGGCCCAAATACAAACAGGACAGGGTCATTGTCACAGTTTACTTACTGACTGCTCCTCCAAAGCTCATTTATTGATGGCTTAATTTCCAGCCTGTGGGGCTATTGGAAGGTGGTAGAATCTTTAAGACGCGGGGCCTTGTGAGAAGAAGTGAGGTTGCTGGGTTGGGGAGTTAGCTCAGTGGTTCTGGTGCCTGTCTTGCAAGTGCAAGGGCCTGGGTTTGATTCCCCGGTAACCACATACAATGCTGGGCGTGGAGATTCACGCCCAGCAGCAATCAGCACCACATACCACAGTGCTGGGCATGGTGGCTCACGCCTGTAATCCCAGCACTGGGGAGGCAGAGGCAGGAGGATTGCTGTGATGTGAGTTGGAGGCTGAGCTCAGGGCCGCCTGAATAACAAAGTGAGAGACCCTGTCTCAAAAAAAAAAAAAAAAAAAAAAAGTGAGGTTGCTACAGTGTACTTTTTTTTTCATTTATTGAAATCTTTATTGGTACGTTACATGTACACATCATGATTGCACTCATAATGGGGATTTGTACCAGTATATGACACAACTTAATTCTCATTTTTTCCCATAACCCTACCCACCCTACCACCCCCCTATGTACATAAAATTTGTTTCCTTTCTTTTTTGTTATCATCTCATTAATTTTCCCCCTTCACCCTATTTTACTTTGAGCATTTTCTATTTCATAATATATAACATACAATACTAGGACTCATTTACATCTTTATTTTCTGATACCACAGAAAAGATGCGATATGTACCTATCTGTGCCCTATTTATTTCACTTATGGGAATATCCTCAAGGTATGTCCATTTAAGTAGAAATGATTCAAACTTATCATTTTTTATGGCAGAGTAATACTTCATTCTGTAGAAGAACCACAGCTTTTTTATCGTCCCCAGTTGATGGACACTTGGGTTGTTTCCAAGATTTAGCAATCACAAATTGGGCTGCTATAAACATGGGTACACATATGTCACTGTGATATGGATCTTTTAATTATTGTGTGTGCATATACCTAGCAGGGCAATGGCCGGGTCAAATGGGACATCCAATCCTAGCTTTTTGAGGAATCTCCAAACTGATCTCCACAGGGGTTGTACGAGTCTACAGTCCCACCAACAGTGGTGAAGGGTTCCTTCTTCTTCGCAGCCTTGCCAACATTTGCTGTTGGCTGAATCTGAAATGACAGCCATACTTTGTGGAGTGAGATGAAATCTCAGTGTTGTTTTCATCTGGATCTCTCGAATGACTAATGATGTTGAGCATTTCTTCATATGCTTCTTAGCTGCTCTTACTTCTTCCTCTGAAAAATATCTGTTCATTTCAGATGCCCATTTTTGAATTGGGTCATTAAATTTGGGTGGGCTGATTTTTTTGAGCTCTTTATATATTCTAGATAGTAACCCTTTGTCTGAGGAACAGCTGGTAAAGATTT
>PVIR01031235.1:0-19601 GCA_004026965.1 Petromus typicus
CCTCATAAGTGAAATAAATAGGGCACAGATAGGTACATATCGCATCTTTTCTCTGGTATGAGAAAATGAAGATGTAAATGAGTCCTAGCATTGTATGTTATATATTGTGAAATAGAAAATGCTCAATGTAAAATAAGGTGAAAGGGGACAATGTTGAGATTGTAACAAAAAATTAAGGAAACAAATTTTATGTATATGGGGGGGTGGTAGGGTGGGTAGGGCTATGGGAAAAAACGAGAATTAAGTTGTGTCTTATACTGGTACAAATCCCCATTATGGAGTGCAATCATGATGTGTATATTTAATGTACCAATAAAGATTTAAAAAAAATACCTGATCCCCAAAGTTAAAGGAGGAGAGAACTTGTAAAGGAATACCACATCTCTTTCCATCCCTTATATCTTATCCAGGCTGCTTAGGGGAAGCAGCGCTCACACCCTTAATCTTAGTGCTCTTGAGCCTAGCATTGAAGCCCCAATCAATCCCAGTATCACACACTCTAGATCCAGCCACCTCCGAGAAAAGCCCACCTTTGACTGTATGAGGCTTGGGGGGACATCTGAACACAAGCCATCACAGTGGCCAACCTATCTTATTCTCTCTTGTTGGAGATAACAAAAAGTACACAATCTGGAAATGAGGGTGTGGCTCTGGTGTAGAGCTCCCACCACATATGCACAAAACACGGGTTCATTCCTCAGAATCACAAAAATAAATAAATAACACTAATGTATACAACCCACAGCTAAGTCTTGGTCTTAGCTCAGTCTCTACATTTGTAGCCATACGCACCCTGCTTGACTCTTATGGGCCCCTCTTTCTCATCTCTGACATGGACTAAGCACTATTAGGCAAGTCTAGAGGAATCTGGTAAGAAAACCGATAGGAAAATGCTGTATGTGTTTGAAGCAAAATTCAAATTTTTGCCACAGTTATTTAGCTTTTAGCTACTGCATCTTGTGATCAGTGTAAGAGAGAAAAAGCTCTTGCTTCACATTAGAGAGATTTTCTTTCTTCACATTAGATAGATTTTCTCAGAAGCAATACCTCTGGGTTTGCGGATATAGGAATGATGGCTGATGCTCATCCTTTTGAGTTTACCACAGCAGGTGGAACAACATGAGATGCATACCTAGGAAGAGAAATTTTTCCTCAAAGTTTCAACTCTAAACTGACAGAAGGGTGACCCACCAGACAAAGCAGGAGCTACTGGGTTTTGTTAAACAAACTGACAGTAAAGGTAACAAACCTGGAATTTCTCGGTGCGGAGCAGTTCTCTGTGTTTGTCAATTACAAGAAATTGATATCCCATCACTTCTTTTGCTGTAAAAGAAAAACATACATAGATCACCACTCCAATGCCAAGCATTGAAAAGAAAACCCCTTGAGAGAAGAAACAAAAAATTTCACAGAATGAGGTTTAGCTTCTCACATGCTTGTGAAAAATAAAATGTGTGACCACACTACTTATAATCTCTGCCAATAAATATTTTGTTGTCTAATTCAGGCTTTTTCTGCATAGTGTTGAGTCTACACACTTAGGTTTTGTTTTTTGTTTTTTTTTTCCCCTTCTTTATTTAGGCAGAATCAAAGAAGATAAGCAGCCACAAAACTTCACCCTACTTTCAAAGGCACCATTGAAATGTTACACTTCTTAACTGTGGCGAGGAGACACACCCTAAAAAACAGAGCTCCCCACCTTCATGAAGAAACCAAGTACATCACAGTATCTTGTACATAACAAGAAAAATGAGTCCTATTCCCTAAACTCATTTTAGGGTTAAGCAAGACTACACTGTTATAAAGCTGAAAAGTTGGCTTATTTTTCCACTCTGTCCCTCTTTTCATTTTTCTAAAAGGACAGCTGAGAATTTCAGCTACTCCACACAAACAGCATTCCCCAGCAGGGCCTCAGTTTGATCTTCTTCCTTCAGTACCCCAGGCCCACACCTGTCCTCACACCCTACCTTCATCAAGACCCTCTCTGTAGCCCACTGTGTTTCCATGGTTCTTAGTGATGGGCACTGATCGTTTTCAGTGATCTGGGCCCATTAGCATGAATTGTGATTTTCATCTCAGGTGCCCGCTTTCTGTGTAAAAAGGGAGAGCTGGCAGACACAGCTCTATGTAAAAAGGAGTGGTTTCCATTGAAGAAGTTTCATGCAAAATGGCAGGCTGGCAGAAAAACAAATTCTTAGTTGCTGAAAAAACTGGTAAAATCGTGACACACAGAAAGATGTGCACTTTGTCCATGGGTGAACCCATTGCTAACAGGAAGATGCACTCTGCATCTTTACAACTTCCTGAAAGATTGTTTCATAGGAAAGGAACTATGTTTTTGCACTGCCACTCTCCTCAACTCTCCAGCCTCTGCAGTGTAAACTGGATGCTGGGTGTTCAGACCATGTGAGCAAAATGAAAACAGTATCTTACACAGAGAGATTATTAATTTCTTTCCACCTTCCTCTACTTTCATGCCTATACAATATTTTCAATGTAGTTCTTGGGTGACCACAATAATTGTCTCCTTTAAAATGAACATAAAGTCAAAGGACTTTGGTCACATTGGCTCATTTATTAATTTGGTTCAATCAACACCTTTATTAAATACAAATACAACCAACACTATGGATTATCTACTATAAATAAGGCCACAGCAGATATAGAGAGAATGAAACACGGTCTTTATCCGACGCAGCTTCCTACCAGAAAAACATCAGTGAGTAATAAATTAAGATACAGGTGTGATGGGCTCAGGAATGAAAGGAACTTAGAGCAGAAATGCCTGGTGTGGTCTTTCAGCATCAGGAAATGTTCCATAGAGAGCCTGGTGTCTGGGTTGAATCTTGAAGGAAGCAGAGAGAGGAAGCCTAGGAGGACACATCAAGAGTTTGTGTTTGTGCCAATGACCCAACCTGAAGATAAGAAGTGTTAGAGTTCATGAGGGGAACTATGAGCAGGACCAGACACAGAGTAGGAGAGACAGAAATGAGGAGACCAATTTGGAGAGAAAGTCATTGGGAAAATTATACTGATTCTTCTATATTTCTGATATCATTTACAACTGAAGACCCAGTGGCTTATACTTCTCTGAGATCACCACTTGAATGACTAATGTCATCAAGTTGGTTGGAAGGAATTTGTAGATAACTTAATGTGACACTAAACCTCTGTGCATAGGCAGGACCCCCGCAGCCTCTTCAAGAAGAGGTGATTACCTCCAGTGGAACTAATCCATTGCTTGACCAAGCAGCAGTCTCCAAGGGTTTGTAACTTTTCTTAGAGGAAAGGTACTTAGATGGTTTCTGCCCTCAAGGGGATTTTAATGATAGCATTAGTATTTTAATGATGGCATTAGTAATCCATTCATTCTACATAAAGTAAAACATTCACATGTAAAATAGGTAATAAAATTGTAAGGAGTAGCCTTATCAAGCTTTGAGATTTATTTTATTTTATTTTCTATGACTTGGAATCCAACAGAAGACAAGAGGCAACCCATGTCATCGAAGAGTTGACAAACGCAAAAACATGCAAGAAAGGAGATAATGCTTAATGCAGTATGTATGCATGAACAATATGGGTGCACATGAATCCGCACTCATTAGTGCTGCAGACAGAGAGCCAGATTAGTTCAGACATTCTAGGCAGCACCTGTCAACGACTGCCTAAGGGAGGCTGAGATGGTAGAGGATGGAAAGGTGTTTAAGGGACACAACAAGTGAATGTGCTAAGCACAGAAACAGAGTCAACTAAACAGACCACTAACTCTGCACTCTGCCATCTGCCTGAGAGTCCAGGTTTGGAATGGAAACAGTCATGCTGAATCTCCTGTGCACCAAATACTGTGCAAATCAAGTATTTTGAAGAACTATCAACAGGAAGCTCATGGAACATTTTATTTTTTAAAATCACTCTGCATTGTTTGATGGATATCTGTATATTTTCAGAGGTTTGGGGCCATAACAAATCACCTTAAAGTTGGGATATTTCCTATTTATGACATCATAACTATGGGGATTGAGGGCACAGCTAACCTTGTGGCAGCTGGAAAAGAAGGTCCTAGGAGCTAGTGGAAATCCAGACAGAAGTCATGTCCGTTTCTACAGTAAGCTGCACATGGATTCTACACTGGATTTCTACACTGTCTTGCAGGGTATAACTACAGACCATCTTCCCCAAATCCATGATTGTAAAGCAGCTTTCATATTAATTTCTTGAGACCATGTCTCTAAGGTCAAAGTGAGTGTGGATTTTTAACTATTATTGTGGTTCTTCTGCCTCAAGGAGAATTTTTTTTCAACAGACACAGGAAAATCAACCTCTCCCTTGTGTCTCCTCCCTAAATAGCTGAGCTTCTCCATCCACGGCCTTTATGGGCTCTCACAGTCTGTGCATCCTGCATTATGTGCTTGCATAGCCCCACTTCCACATACTTCAGACTTCCTGGGCCTCACTGGCTCTGGTTCCTTGCATTAGTTTCCTATTACCATTGCAATAAAATGTCAAAAATTAGATAGTAGGAACTCTTAATTCTGTCTCTCTCTACTCTCTCTTTCTCTTTTTTATAAGGTGAACAAACGTGCATACAAGCTTCCAGCTAAAACACACTCATTCCTAAAGGCCTAAGAGACAACAGCGTCTTTTTGTTCACCTTCACTTTGTGGCTCCACACAGTCAGTGTCTCCACAGCTATCAAGAGATGTTTCTAGAGCTCTGCTGGAAGGCTCCGGAGTCCCTAAAGGTAATCACTCAAGATCACCTCCAGTTAGTTGGCCCACACATAGTCAAAGATGTGTATTGACACCCTCTGGCTGTGCCAAGTTTTCTGATGTGTGCAGGGGATGGCGAGGTGAGTAAGACAGATGTTCCAGTGTTGTGAACAGACAGCAAAAAGGAAGAAAACACAGTGGCAAGAAGTGAATTACAGGCTCTTAATAGAGAAAGCTTGTGAAAATAGCAGAATTGATAATACTATCAGACAAAGAAGTCAAGTCTGGAGTCCAGATCAGTGACAGAACGGAACTGCACTACTCTCTCAGGAATGTTAGATAAGAATGAAGACTGACACCTACATTCTGACAGTGTTCAGTACAGCTGAGCAGTCGGAGCCATGTAATTGGCTAACACCATTTAGGCCACACAGAAAATGGCATAAATAGTGTTAGCCAGTTATACATATACATCAAAAGCAGGAACAGAGGTACAGAAGGGAGATTTGTGGAATGGAGAGAAGTCAGCTTCTATGGGAAAGGACTGCTGAGAACACCAAGGGGGGAGGAGCTGGAAACAGATGAATGGATTGACACAGAGGGAGACAGAGAATTTCAGCAAATAATTTTCAATGCTAGGACAAAATTCCTATTGGTAGGCAAAATCTATCTGCAAATTACATCTATAATGGTGGACAAATCAAGATGACATTTTTTGTAGGGATGTCACATGTGGTATTAAACTTTAAGCTCCTTGAGACAGGGAACCATTTTACTTACCACTCTAGTGACAAACCCCAGAGGAGTTCCTGCCTCAGAGAAGGCAATCAGCAAGCATTTGTTGGGTGGATAAGGAAATGAATGAATGCAAAGATAGAGGGGTCAGTGAGGAATTGCACTTCGACCAGAGATAGTACTAGGCAGGTCTGGTTTGCCTCTGTGGAATGCAACACCACCCAAGCAGGCCATTATCACCACCTAGGAAACCTAGAAACCAGAGCTGGGAATCTTAAGTGAGGCTGTGTTTGCAGAGCTGAGTGGGGATGAAAGCAGAGGCTCTTCCTGCTACACACACACATTCTGCAACGACTCTCATGAGCCCCACGAAAGCAAGAGGGAGCAAAGAATTGGGAGTAGGTTGAGGACTTCTTTGTGTTTCCCTTTTTTATCTTTCCAGGTGATCTGCTCCCCTCATTGCTTTTAGAGGCATAACTCACACTCAAGTTCTAAAAGCTGACAGCTAGACCAAGCTTTTAGCTGTTGGAAGAAAACTCTA
The DNA here is from genome assembly GCA_004026965.1 of Petromus typicus. NCBI lineage: Eukaryota > Metazoa > Chordata > Mammalia > Rodentia > Petromuridae > Petromus > Petromus typicus. Next base: position 5,989 of record PVIR01031235.1, read on the forward strand.
CAGACAGGTAACTGACAGACAGAAATTCATTAGATTGCATATTGATTTTGAATGAAGTTTCAGAGTAACTCATTACTATGATCTTTATGTAAGTCACTTTTCCTCACCTATCTTTTAATGTTTTAGGGCCTACAAAATCTCTGTGAAAACCCACAGGACTTCCTTGAATACCACTTAAATCGACCAGGGCTCTCCAGATAGAATTTTGGGAGTATGATGACTTGGGAAATGATGTCACCGAAGGTCAAACTTCCACTTCTCAGAACAGGAGCTTGAAGTGGGGAGTGAAGCCATGAAGGCACATGGTCTCAGCTGCCCCCATGTGAACACGTTCACATTTTCCCCAACTTCACATCCTCTCATTAGGGAAAACTTTTGTGGTCCTCCATAACCTAAAGCAATTCTCCAGCAAGAAACAACAATCAAAAAAAAATACAATGAAATAAAGAGCGAAGCCATAACCTTCCATCTCAATCACTGATCAAGATTGCAGGAACACAGAGCTGTAGCCTTTCAGAGCAGTCTCTTCACCTATCCAGCTAGCTGGTTACTGACAATGGGTGCTGCTCTGCTGGGGAGTCAGGGGTGAGCAGTGCATATGGAGTAAGGCTGCAGAGCCCTTAACCTCCAATGCTGGGGCCACCCATCTTGACCATTGGCAGACAGCTGAGTAAAGGAACTTGTAAAGAAAGTCCATGAGAGGATGTGAGACTGAGCCAGGAGAGCTGGCCTGAGGCATCAAAGGACCGTCCGGTGGGAAAGACCAATGATCTGACAAACACTGGCTTAATCCTCCTGTCTCCAGAGTGACTGATGGATGGTTAACTGAATGAATCTGTTTAATGACTGTTTGGAACAAGGAGGTTAAAGCCCCAGTAGAAAATGATTCTTTGCACTCAGCGAGCACTTGGCTCTGCCCTTGAAACAACGAAAGTGACTTTCATGTCTTGGGCAGACTGAGGTTAGAAGTTCAATGCAGGCTCTCAAGGGAGATCAGAAATGTCTCCCCTTACTTTGATCTCATTGATCTCCAGTCTCCCCTACCCTAGTGCTATAAAAGGGGCTATTACTTTCCCTTTCTTGGCTTGCCAAATCCCTGGGGACTTTCCTATCATTTTTGAGCATTTTAAAATTCAGTTATTTGGAAGGACTTGATAAAGTCCCTCCCAAAGAAAAAAAGGTGGTAAATGGAGTGCCTGACAATGGCCAGTGTTTCTGTTTTCAGTGGGTCTCTGAGCTCCAGGTCCTTTTCAGTTTATTTTCTCAGTAAGAATAAACCTGGTGTTTTCCTCTTCACCACCACATACTCCCTAGGACTTCTGGAGTAAATCTTCCTTTTGGTTTCTTGAAAGAAGCATTCTAGAGCCTAGGTTTTCAAGTAAAATCACTGCTTTCAGAGATAGTTTGGAAACAGACATTTAGTTTATGAATACAAGCAAGCAAATGATAGAGAAAGAGCTTACAGGTCTCAGGCCAAAGTGCTCTGTGCAAAGTGTTGCTCTCTGTAACCTGCAGAAAGCCTGGAGAGGAATCAGAGAGCAGACCCAGCAACCTATTCTGGGCAATGGAGTCAATGACCAAGAGCATCCAGTGAGGTATCTTCCTGTTGTGCTCATGCCAGGGACAACTTAGAAAGGAGAACTTCAAGGATGCTTTATAATGAATTCTGTGGCCAAAGTCAAAGAAGCGATTCTCAACATTGCTTTGGTTGAAAAGACACACTCCTGAACCTCAGAGAGGGCAACTCGTCTTGAGTTGCCAGAGTAATGGGGACAGCACTAACGTAGGAAGGGACTAGGGTGCCATGGCATATGGGCTTCTGTGTCATGCTGCCAAGGTGAGAGTCTGAGCTCTAACTCTGCTGACCTGCATTTGAGGCAAGGTACATGATAGTTGTAGTTTGTTTTATTTGCTTCTTTACCAAATGGCAATGTACTTAATGCCTAGGCTATGAATGTGTTATAAAGGTTATACCTATTTAGAGTAGAGGTTAGCTATAGTTACATTTCATTGAATTTTGGACATCATCACTTACCACTCTCCCTCACCAATAAACATGCTTGGACAGGACAGATTCTATGGTCAAGTTGCTTGGAACTCAACTTGAATGACATTGTTTAGAGTTTACTCTCAATCAAAGGAAAGCTTCAAGGGAGCTCAGTATAAGTCTTTTAAACCATTTCTTTTTGTCCAATCTATTGAGCTCTAAGGAAGCATTAGATTATTCTTCATCAAGTTTCTGAGAATGGATTAGGTCATGCTATTCAATGTGACCTGCCTAAATAAAATTCATATAATCAACCACTTCCAAAAAACTAGTGACTTGAGAACTTGAACTGCATTTTGATCATATTAAACCTGAAGAAATTACTTAATTTTTAATTTTAATATAGCATAAGCAGATATTAATAAAGAAAATATAAAAACCGTTCTGAGACTAATTTTCATAACAAAAATTATTAGAAAATAACAATGGTAAGTACACTGTGCATCATGATTTAGAAAGTATATATTTTCATTGGCTAATCTCTCAGCTCATTTCCTAATAGTATTACAGCTTCCTTTGATTGAAATGCTTTAAATATCCACAAAATATCTAACATTCTGTATAATTTTGAACAATTTCTTTCTGTATTCACTATATTTAATATTGTATTTTGTCTTTATTTCCACTTTGAGTTTCTCATACTAGAAAAATAATATGATATTTACACATTTGGGCTTAATTTATTTCACTTAAAAATATGTTCTCAAGGTGCATTCATGTACCTATAAATGTCTCAAGTTTATCCTTACTTATGGCTGAACAGTATTCAATCATGTTGCAAAATCACATCTTTATCTATTCATCAGTTGATGGCCATTGGGTTGTTTCCAAAATTTACCTATTATAAATTACTTTGCTAAAATACATATGCACATGTATAACTGTGGTATGATGATTTTAATTCTTCTAGGAAGATACTCAGAATGGGAATACCTAGGTCAAATGGAACTTCTAATCTCAGTCTTCTGAGGAAACTCCAAAATGACTTCCACAGCATTCCATCACACCAATCTACACTCCCACAACAGTGGAGAAGGGTTCTTTGCTCCCCTTCCTCTCCACAGCCCTGCCAGCACTTGTTGGTTGATTGCTGATAATAACCATTCTTTCTAGAGTAAGATTAAATCTGTGTTGTTTTAATTTGTATCTCTTAAATGACTAGTGATGTTGAACATTTTTTAATGTTTTTATTTGCTATTTCTGCTTCTTTGAGAAATACGTATTCATTTCAGACGCCCATGTTTTAATAGGTCTTTACATTTGGGTGGTCTGATTTTTTTGAGTTCTTTATATATTCTAGATATTACAGCTTTGTCTGAGGAACCACTGACAAAAAGTTCTTCCCACTCTGTGGGTTGTCTCTTCCCTCTGTTGGTAATTTCTTTTGTTGTGCAAAAGCTTTTTAATAAGAGGTCCCAATTGTTGATTTTTTTGGTCATATTTCCCTTGAAGTCTGAATTTTTTTCCTGAAGTCTTTGCCTACTCTAATCTTCAAGCGTTCTACCTACTCTCTCTTCTAGAAGATTTAGTGTTTCTATTTTAATATTTAGATCTTGATCCATTTTGATTTTAAATTAGGGCATCATGAGAGATATGGAGAAAACCAGTTTTTCTAGCACTACTTATTAACAAGGCTGTCTGTCTTCCAGTGAACGTATCTGGTCTCTGTCAAACATAGGTGGCTGAGAGTGTTTAAGGTTCTTTCTTCATCTTTTAGTCTGTTCCATTGATCTTCAAGTCTGCTTTTTGCCTCTACCATGTTGTTTTGCTTTATTTTTAATACAGACACTCTATAGTACAATTTCAAGTCAGGAATTGTGACTCCTTCTGCCCTGCCTTTGTTGCCCAGAATTGTTTTGGCTATTCTAGGTATCTTCTGATTTCAAATGAATTTTAGAAACAGTTTCTCTAATTCTGTGAGGTATGGTAATGGTATCTTGATTGGAATTATGTTGAATCTGTATATCAATTTTAGGTCTATTGCTATCTTTTTTGTTAGTTCTTCCTATTCAGGAGCAAGGAATGTCTTTCCATTTTCTGAAAATTGAAGGAATTATTTAAAAGTGGGAAAACCAAGTAATAATCGACCCTTATATTCCGCCACCTTCCAAAAAAACAATAATTCATCTTAAGTGCAACTGAAGCTTATAAAGCAGGGTGATCAGCATGGGAAGCTAAGTGATGAACCTTAAACAGCTAATATAATATGGTCCTAAGTAGTCAAAAGTCCTCTTTCCACTAAACTTTTACATTTAGAATTCTGTCCTATCTGTGACTTGCTGACATTTTCATGTACAGATGGGTCTGTCCTACACCATCATCCAAAAGCTTCTTTTCTGATGGCTCAATGTTTACATAATTTCTCATCAAATTCATCTGGAATCCAGCATGTAGATGCCCATGTGTTTTCTCACTGTAAGTAACTGGTGATCCAAGCTTACCCTGTATCTATCCTGACCATGAACTAGGTATTTCAAATAAATTCTTATCCCATGAATTGTTGTAAAATACTTAATATTTAAATTTTTTTAAAACCACCTTTAATGGCTTCCTACTACTTTTACTATTAAAAAGCCAAATTTTCAGCATGGTCTATAACTTTGAATGGATCCCTCCTAAATCTCAACTCCATTTTGATGGAGTCTCACTCCTCTCCCCAGATGAATAGCATCAGGAACATTTACTGACAGGGTATGTTCATAAGCAGCTCTTTCCTTCTGGAACATTCCACTGCTGCTTCTATTTAGTGTTGACCCATTTGTCAGAGACTTACTTTCAGTCTAGCACAGGTCAGTCTTGGGCCTTTGGCTGTATGAATTCATAGAATGGATTTCCATTTGTAAATTCAGTTATTAATTTATATTTAACAACAGGATATATTCTAGAACTTGCACCATTAGGCAATTTTTGTAGTTGAGCAAATACCCATAGCATTTAATAGCAAACCAAGATGTTGATACTATCATTTGGTATAATCTTATGGAACCACTATGGTATACATTGTACACCATTGAACAAAATAACATTATGTGGATCAAGATTGTACATATTTATTATTGTAAAATATTTAGTTAGTACCCACTATAAAGGATACAAAATTCAAAAGCACTGGATATATTCTATATAAAACAGAAAGCAAGTATCTCATGAAAATTTTACATTGATTTCATATTAAGACAACAATTTGAAAACATTTGATTAAATACAATATATTATTAAAATAAAATTAAGCTATTTCTTTTTCTTTTTATAAGGTTATTTGAAATATAAAATGACATAGAAGGTTTGTGCTGTATTTCTTAGAAGAGTTCCCGTTCTAGAACATAGTTCTCCAGTGCTTTTAAAAACACCTTTTGTGGAAATGTGGGGACATAGATCAAACTAGAGTGTTCAGTCTTTTAATCCTCTTTACACAGTTTCACATTATTTGCATATGAGAAATGAGGATTTTAAGAAATAAATTCCCTTTTGCTCATAGTTTTTACTCTCTTTCCTTTCCAGACATCAAACAAATTTTGGTGAAACATAAGTGTACTAGGATTTCTGCAATGAGGTGATAGTAAAAAGACTATGTACTTCTCTGTTAGACTTTCCTTGGTTCGACTGAACTCACAAAAGAAATTGACTTGTTTGTCTTCAATTTTATACTACTCTTCTCATGTTTCCAAGTTATATTCTTCAGGAAAAAAATATATGTAGATTCTTTAGAGGTGCTACCTACATTTTATGATGTGGACTAAAAAACGTTATTTTTGATGGGCTACCAGTCAGTGAGATTTGAAGATGATAATATTTTGAGCCTATCTTTGTGAAATTCACAGTTAGATGAAGATGACACATGAACAGTTAATTTCAACATCATGTTGTAAACCTGACTCTGTGATAAAGAGAATTAGATATACCCAAAGCAGAAACCAGACCAGTGAATTCATAATGTGTGTGTGAGTGTGTGTGTGCATACATGTGTGCATCTCTGTTGGTGAAGGGTGATGACAGATAACCAGACCAAAAGTACTCCTACTTCTTTGCTTGAGAAGCAATGGTATTGATCACTTAATACTTAGCTCTTCCTGTTCATCACTGTCTTATGATGACAGATGCACTAAATCAGTTTGAAAGTGATCACTTCTCACTTATCAGGACTTTTGCTATAACTGTCCCTGGTCCACTTGTGCTAATAAGTAATCACACCATGGAGATAAGATAGCTGCAATGAAGATTTTCTCTACTTTCTAAGAAACTCTCTCACCATGACCACTACTCCTCAAAAAGAAAAAAGAAAATCACTGTCCTCCCTGAGTTTAGTGTGATAGTTTTATTCATTTTATTCAGACATTTTTCGTATCTTGTCAGCACAATCTTGCTCAATTGCCTCTATGGGTCCAGCAAACCTGAGTGTGATCCTGCCTGCAGGGCAGCCCCAGCCCCCTTGGAAAGGGTGGAAGACCTTTCATCTAGGCAAAAGAAGAGTCACCCTTCTCAAGTGTGTGACAGCATGCCCGAATATAACCCACACACAGCTGGTATTAAAAACTTGGGAAATGTGCTTCGATTGGAAGCAGCTTCTGGATTCTGTTACAGACTCGAAATGTAAATTAGAGAAGGTTGACTCATCAAAATCACAGAACTAGACTTAGGATTCAAGGAAAAAGGGTTCAAGTTATGCTAAACAATAGTTTATATCAAATAAGATTTTCAGAAAGTAACAGGCTTTTCCTACTTCCCCCTTTATCTAAATTTTCAGGCTACATTCTTGGTTTATTTCCAATTTTTGATACTGTAAAAACTAATGCAAATTATTTTACATTCACCACTGTCATCATTAAAGAAATAATTCTTTATGTGGTTCAGTGACCCTGTCCTATTATATAATCAATTTAAAATTTAATTATAACTTAGAATATGAGTAAGGCTTTTATCTAATTACAAAAACTATAATCCATCACATTTCTTTGAATACCTGCCTGCTAGGAAGCCCAGCTATGCCAAAGTTCACAAAAGCTGACCATAGCAGCCCTCTCTAATGTCTCCCAAATAGTGCTCCACAGATCTCTACTGCAAGATGTTTCCCCTGAAAATTTAACACACACAGATGTTAGAAAAGACATTTACAAAATTACTAGCCAATCCTAAAAGATCCAATCATAAATGTATGAATTTATTGGATTTGACTTTTCTAAACTTATGTAATCATAGAACTCTGCCTTTGTGCAATACTTGTCTTCTCAGAGCATGCAAAGATGGTCATTGGCTGGTTAATTTCTCTCCTTTTTCTAGAAATATTTCTTGTTTTTCCTACTCGTGTTTCCCTTGATGCACACTATATAAGGGACCGATATTCTCTGTGTATGAGCATGCATGTGTGCACACGGATGTACATACACACAAAGATGTGTGTTCCGTTCCACTTTTGCTTTCCCTTCTTTATTTGTATGTTGTGCCATGTGTGTGCTGATTAACTAGGAAGTCACCATTCTGGTTGGCCTGTCCAGCTATTGATCCCCAGTCTGTTCCGACAAGCCCATCTGTGAGCAGAAGCCTTCTAGGGAAAACCCAAAGCCCTTCAGGAAGTGGTATGTGATAATGTGCTTTGTAGCTGCTGAGTTTCCTTCTGAGTCAGGGCTGCCACAAGGGGGTCCCCAGGAATTGACACCTCTCTGAAAAGATGTAAGGACGTGGTGCTGAGGTCACAGCCACCTTTCCCTTAGTTAAGGGCTCTCTAGGGCTTTTCCCAAATTACTAAGATTAACAGAATTCAAACCAGATTTCAGTTCAGGCCCAGCCCTCTCTCCGAATTCCCCTCACTTCCTCATGTTTACACATCCTTAAAGTGGCTGGGTTTCAGTTTGGGGTTTCATGTCCTTCCACTGTGACCTGCACATTCCCGTGCTGCCTCCAGAGCAGCGTCATAAGTGTGTCCCCACAGGTTCATTTCACACTGTCCCCAGATCTTTCTCATGAGAAGGAAAAGTTGAATGTGCGCCTGGAGAACACCACATGCCCAGGGATGCAGTAAAAACGCACCCTCCCATGACAAGACTTCAGCTCTTCTGCCCAGTGCTAATCTTCAGAGCCTTGGAGCTCAGGGCTGTGCTGTGCTGACTTCTCAGAAACACTCAGGTTCAGTGGGAGGCCGTGAATTGCTGTACAATGCCCTTCACCTAAGCCCCTTACTCATGGCTGACTCTCCTTTAACATCCAGCACTGTCTGTTGGACCAACTCAGTCAAATGCACACACACACACACACACACACACACACACACACACACACACACACAAACACACACACACACACACCAATGTTTCTCAAACCCTGACACACAAACAAGGACTTCCTGAAATGCTTATTATAAGATTATATTTTAATGGAAAAATTGGAGAAACCTGAATTAATCTGTAGCTTATGAATAGTAATGCAGGACATTAACATTAGCCTTCTGTGTACACAGCCAAAGGAGTTAAAAGCAGGAACTCAAACAGATACTTGTACACTCATGTGCATTGAAGCATTAATGACAAGAGCCAGAGGATAGAAAATAATTCAAATGTCTGCAAACACAGAAAGGGATGAACAAAATGTGACACATGCATACAGTGGAGCAATATACAGCCTTAAAAAGGAGTGAGATTCTGATAGTGCGATGATATGTCGAATCTGGAAGGCACTGTGCTACATGAGATAAGTCACAACACAGACAGGCAAAAGTTGCATGATTCTACTCATATGAGGGACCTAAACAACTGAAATCTGTAGGGGTGGAAAATGCAATGGTGGTTTCCATTGACTGAGAGGAAGGAAGGGTGGAGAGTTGGAATGGAAGGGAGATAGCATTTCCACTTGGGAGGATGACAAAGTTCTGAGAGGACGATGGTGATAATTGTATGACAGTGCGAAGGCAACTAATCCCACCAACCTGCATGTTTTTTTAAATGGTTAAAATACTAAACATTATATTATGTGTTTTTGACAGGAACTTTTGTAAAGCAAGGGAAATAGGCTGAAAATAAAAGTTATACCAAATTCTTGACACTATCTTTTCAAGGTTTTTGTAAATCTTTTTTTTTTTTTTTTAAACAGGGCCTCGCTTTATAGTTCAGGCTGGTCCTGAGCTTACTATGTATGTAGCCCAGGCAAGCCTCAAACTCACAGCAATCCTCCTATCTCTGCCTCCCAAGTGCTGGGATTACAGGCTTGAGCCACCATGCCTGGCACTGTGATATGTGGTACTGAGTGCTGGTGGGTGTGAGTCACCATGCCCAGCACTGTTCTATGTGATTACCTGCTTTCAAGGCAGGCGCCAGAACCACTGAGTTTAATACTCAGCTTTCAAAAATATTTTTAAGGGATTTAGCTCAGTGGTGCCAGCACCTGCTTTGCCAGCATAAGATCCCAAGTTTGATCACCAGTAGCCACATACAATACCCGGCATGGTACCACATACCACAGTGCTCGGTGTGATGGCTCACACCTGTAATCCCAGCACTCAAGAGGCAGAGGCAGGAGGATTGCTGTTAGTTTGAGGCTTGCCTGGGCTACATAATGAGCTCAGGGCCAGCCTGAACTACAAAGCAAAACCCTGTCTCAAAAAAAAAAAAATTTTTTTTTAAATGCACAAAAGGACTAGGTGGCCACCAGCACTACCACAGCTACCAAGAAAAGCTCTCTCTACTCTCTGTGCTAAACCTGATCAGAATCTCTGAAGTTAAAACCCTACATTTTTAGTGAGTCTAAAATTTAAGGACCACGATTGCTTTAAGACATTCTCAGTGGTTTTCTAACTATCTTCTCTCTTCCAACCTCTGTTAGGAGTTGGAAAAGGCTGTGTGTGAATCCTTGGGTCACCAGTTTCTCATGCAGATGTTGCTTTGCCCCTCTGCTCTGACTAGGTTTTGGAGCTCAACATGGGCCATGGGGCTTGTGTGCGACTGTGGAACTAATGGTATTGCCAGGTGCCCATCTCTTGCCCGATCCTCTCTTCATGGCTCTGCTTGGCCTCCACCTCCACTTTTTCACCTTGTAAAAATGGCTCCATTCCTGGGAAATTTAGTAACCATGGACTGATTGGGTCATGACCAAGCTTATTTCTTTCTCTCTTTCCCTGGGTCACTTTCAATGACCCCTCCGGCAAGGGTCAGAGACAGATTTGTAACTGAATACAAGAACAACAAGCAGAAAAAGGTGACAAGAGCACTAACCTATAAAGCCTTCAAGTTCCAATGCTACCCACAATAAAAAGAAAGAAACGGGCTGCTCTGAGGGCTGCGGGCAAGTCATGCTGGGAACTGAATGAGTCCTGTTTCCTCCACGAAAGCCAAAGCCCTTCGATTCTCAGGGCTTTGTTACTATCACATTCTTTTTCCCCTCATTATTTGCCCTACACCCTCTTTCCTTTTAAATATTTTCTACTACTTGTAAATGACAGAGTTTGAAGAGAAAAGCTTGAGGACTTTATCGGCTTTGAAATTCAGCAACCGAGCCAATTGACCTGAAAGAGCTATCCTCTTTGGGAGTGAAACCTACACTTTTGCTAGCTCAAATGTTTTTGAATAAAATATTTGGTACTAGAATGACTCAACGGAGGCTTTGGACAGCAAAAAGACTACCTTCTCCTGCTCTGAAAAGAAGGTCGAAGAAAAAGTCACCAATATGTCCGAGAGACCGTCCAGAGAGACCGTGATCTTTGATGTGCACGTACAAGGCTTCTCGCCTACCGCCTACTCTGTGTTGAAGAAAGGAAAATGTGAATCGCACACATGAGGTGCCCAGAGAATATGAGAGAGGACTCAATTAGGCCCCTGCACTGTCTTCTCATTTTGCTGCCACCCAGTAATTTCTGACCCTTTGTTAAAGCAAAAACTCCCCTGGAGAAGATTGTGATGCTGACTCAGCTAGTCCAGTCTCTGAAGCAGATGAGCTCCTCAAGGTGAAAGACAACATGGCTCTGCTTGGGTAGGAACTGTGAGTGTTTTTCCTAACATTTAGGAGCAACCGGTTCAGCAGTGGTACACTGTGCCTGACCAGCACTGCATAGCACTGACTTAGCAACTCTAGCCCAGTTGGAAAACAAGCCCCCTGAGAGCAGAACCAGATCCCAAAAGAGAATGAGAGAAAGAACATAAAGCAATGTGAACTATGCAGCATGAGGCTCCCTCCTGTCCAGTGCCTATCACCAGAAGAGCCCAGTAAGATCTAGGCACAGCGGCTTCCTTGTGCATTTGCCTTGGATACCTTTAGAGGACCAGGTTGTAGAAACCTTATAACCAGTTCCTTGAGCCTACCAGAATCTTACCATTCCTCCTGCTGCCTTACTTCCTTTTTGCAATCAGAATATCATCCTGTTCAGTCCGTCAACCTTTCTTTTACTCTTGTTGCTACTGGGGCTGCTGAGATGGGTGTCAGAATTTTCATTTTTGGAGCTTGCAGGATGGGTAGGAAGAATTTTCACAATTGATGGCCCTGTCCCCTCCCAACTGTCCTGTTTTCCCTGGCTCAGAGGTGCAAAGCAAGAGTTGTTGCTGTTTTTGTTCACTGTACTAAGCCAACGATGTATGACTAAAGAGAGGACAAGCCTGGGGAGAGGTGGTGGCCAGGGCTGATGCACACAAGACCTTGGTACACACCTTGCAAGCAATGGACATGACTTACCAACCCAAGCAGGTTATGAGAAAAGTGAGGTCAACCCACAAGCTAGGAACCCAGACAATGAGCAACGCTAAACTAAGTTGTGAGCCTTCATGGGGCCAAGTGAGAGCCACAGGTACCTGCTTTGCATTTTAGACTGGGGGCGGGAGTGTTGGATGAGAAGTCGTCTCTGACAGTGTTCCCATGTCACTCCACTCATATTTGCCTATAGGCCTCTGGCAAGTTACTCAGAGCCTAAACCCCCTCCTATAAGGCAAAGCTAGCAATACCTCCATACAAGCAAGGACGCTAGACTGTTCAGATACTCAGTAAGAGCATCTCCCTCTTTACCTTCCTCAGTTTTGTCTTTCAACGTCTTTCTGAAAAGAATTAAAGGAACATGAGGTTTCTTCTATAGTTATTTGAAAGGAATAATTTCCTTGCTGAGATAGCTTTCTTCACCTATTATGTGTGTCATTCACTCACTATAGATCCTTGATTCTTCACCTTGTCAATTTCCTTCTCCTTCAACATATTTCCCCATTTGTTAGGGAGAAAAAAACAACGTTACTTTCTACCCTAGCTAAGGTGAAGTTTTGCAGCATCTCTTAATACAAAGGATTTCCACAAGGTCCCCTCTTTGGGGGTTTTGGAGTCTTGATATGCACGATGGGCTATCAGGCAGTGTCAGTTGAGTTTACGGAGTATGACTTTTGTAATCATGATCAGACCCAGATAATCCTTGCCACAACCAGATGATGAGCTAATCCTCACCCAAGGAAGGGCTCCTTTTCTGTACTGAGTTGCAAGGGATCATCATGTGATAAATGAAAAGTGGAAAAGCCTAGCAGAAATACTACCACGTGCTCCATCCCTTATCTAGGCTTCAGGGTCAGCGTGTCCCCTGGGTCCTGGTTGGTATCCTGAAATCCAAGTAACTCCTTAGTAAGACAGAAGCCATTTTAGGCAGGGCTAATTTCAGATAAAAGAGGTGAGCAGAGACAATGTCTTTAAAGGCCTCAGTCCCAAACGTGGCTTCATATAAAAAAGCACAGGCCAAGGAAAATCTCTCTTACTGTAATTATTAGTGGGGGAGAAATTCCAAGGATGGAAACAAGGACCTGCAATAAGCAAAAAAAGCCAAGTCCTGGGAAGGAAGTTTGTCTCGGCGCATTTCTGATATAAAATCCTACCTGCCTCTCTGGCCTAGGGCTGCTTTCCTGGAGGGGTCGGGGAGGCGGGGGGCAGGGGCACCGGCTCACCCCGTGGCTGCCGCTCAGAGCGCCCCCAGCCCCGCGGAGGGCCTATGGCCCCGCGGCGCGATCTTATCTGCGGTCTGGCGGTGAAGTGCAGCGTCAAGCCCTTCGCGCCTGTTCATCGCTGTGGTTGCCCCCAAGTGGAGCTAGCGAGGTAACACGTGGAGCCATTTTTGCAGAAAATTGCACAAACAACTGCAGCTGGCGGTGGCTCCGCGGCTCCACTGCTCTTTGAGAAAACACCAGTCAGGCGGCTGCTGAGATACCACAAAGCACACGGTGACACAGAGGCGTGCAGAGACACACGCCCTACAGCCATCTACTGGCTGCAAGAAGCGCCCTTGTGCCAGCTAAGAAGCCCGGGGAAGGTGAAGTAGCACCGCCTGGCAATAGAGTGAGTGACAGAGCCGGGGCCTTGGTGTGTACGCGCCACACCACATTTTTGGAAGAGGGCAGCTTTGAGGAGGAAAAATCAGAAAGAAACCTTAATAATCCTGAGTATTTGAAACTGACAGTTTCCTCTTTAGAAAACTGAAAAGAGCTTCCTTCTGAATGTAAAGGCACAGGGAGCAAGAAGGTCTGAATTAGGGACCTTTTCAGACCCAGAACATTTTCAATTTGCTGAACTGTGGAGCCAACAGGAACTGACAATAACTAGTCCACTGGCGCTTGTTTAAAAAAAAAAA
>PVIR01031236.1:0-19613 GCA_004026965.1 Petromus typicus
TTTATTACTATTGTTGTTGTTTTCTGTTTGCTCAAGGGCACTGGGGACCGAACTCAGGACCTCACACTTGCCAGGCAGGTGCTGTGCTTCTCTTTGTTCGCGGGTGGCAGCCGGGTGGGCGGTGCCTCAGTGACTCTGGCTTTCTTTGCCTTAACACTGTGCACCCAGCTCTAGCCCCAGCCCCAGCCCCAGCCTCAGCCCCTTCTTTTATCCCCATTTTAAAAGCTTGCCTGGAGGTCCTTCCAGAGCTGGGAAGTAGTCCTCTTCTGCTGGGGAACGTTGCTCTCCCCAGAGGGAGAACAAGGAGACCTGCCTGGACGGCCTGGTCCCCCATGTCCACCTTGATAGTCAGTGGCGTGACAGGTGTCACAGCCAGATCACCTTCACATCCACTGTATTTTTTATTCTGAGACAGGGTCTCCCTAAGTCACAAATTGCCCTGGGCTGGATTCAAATTTGCAACCCTCCTGCCTCAGCCTCCTGCAGTGCTGGGATTATAGGCCATACTACCATACCCAGCCAGCATGACATGTTTTGAAATGGATAAAATGTTAGGTCCCTCCTTCACTTAAAACTCTTCAGTGACTTCCCCCTGCCTTTTGACAAAGTTAAAGCTCTATACTGTATCTTTCCAGGGATGGTCCTATCTCCCTCTGATCTTATCTTCCTCCATCTCCCAGCATCTGCTCTCTGGATTACGTTTCTCATATGTGTTTTCTAGAATTTTGTATAAATAGCCTCCTTTTCCCCCAAACATCATTGGCTTCTTCTATCCAACTTAATTATGTTGTTGTGTATCAGTAATTTGTTCTTTTTCATGGCTGGAAGTGTCCCTCTTCACTATTGATGGACATTGGGCTTGTGTCCTGGTCATGGCTGTAAAACAAAGCTGCTATTGGGGCCGGCGATTTAGCTCAGTGGTTCTGGCGCCTGCCTTGCAAGCGTAAGGGCCTGGGGTTTGATCCCAGGTAACCACATACCACAGTGCCGGGCGTGGTGGCTCACACCTGTCATCCCAGCACTTGGGAGGCAGAGGCAGGAGGATTGCTGTGATGCGAGTTTGAGGCTGAGCTAGGGCCAGCCCAAACTACAAAAGTAAGCCCCTGGCTCAAAAATAAATTAATAAATAAATAAATAAAATTAAAATAAAGCTGCTGTGAATGTCCATTCACAGGTCTTCAGATTTCTCCTGGTCTTGGTCTTTATTTTTGTTTTCCTCACGTTTAGTGTCCGAGAGTGGTAGATTTTCTCCTTTTCTAACTTCAAAGATAGGATCCCATGATTTTCTGCTTTCTGTGTTTCTGTTGACAAGTCAGCTGTCAGCCCCTGAAAGGCAACTGGATGCTTTTTTTTTTTTAAGGTTTTTTGAGACAGGGTCTTGCTTTGTGGTTCAGGCTGGCCCTGAGCTCAGCCTCAAACTCACGTCACAGCAATCCTCCTGCCTCTGCCTCCCGAGTGCTGGGATTACAGGCGTGAGCCACCACGCCCGGCGCTGGTATGTGGTACTGGTTGCTGCTGGGGTGAGTCTCCACACCCAGTATTGTTATGTGGTTACCGGGGATTGAACCCAGGTCCTTGCGCTTGCAAGACGGCGGCGCCGGAACCACTGAGCTATATCCCCGGCCCCACCTGGATGCTTTTAAGGATTTTTTTTCCCCCTTGGTTTTCAGCAGTTTTTCAGTGATGCCTCTTTTATAGAGGAAGTTGTTGATTTTTAAACAATCATTATTCTTTGGGGTTACTCGAAATTGGGGTACGGCATCTCTTCCCTCAGCCTTGTTTCTCGTACCTCCCTCTATCACAGCCCCCTCTCCTCTTCGTGTGGGGCTCGAGTGGCCTGTCCACTGGGCCTTGTTCCGCTGTGTCCTGTGGCTCTTCTGTTTTTCTCTCCCTGACCCTTCACGCTCCAGCCTGGACAGTTTCCGGTTTCCCTCCCTCCCCTGCTGGCTGATCATTCTTAGCTGCGACCCCTCCTGTTTGTCCCTCACTTTCTTGCACACGCTGTCACCGGTTAATATCAGGTCTGCATCTGACGGCTCTGGAACCCGACCCCTTGGGCACTGCTGGTCTCTGCTCTCCCTTGGTGTCAGGTCATGTTTATGTGTCCCACAGCCCTGGCTATTTTCTATCTGTACTTGATGGTTCTGTTTGTTTTTTGTTTGTTTGTTTTTGTGACAACGTTTCACTGTGTAGCTCAGCCTGGCCTTGAACTCAAAATGATCCTCCTGCCTCAGCCTCCTGAGTGCTAGGATTACAGTGCTAGGATGACGCCAGGCTTGATGTTGTGTTTTAAAAGGTGTAGAAATAATCTGACACTCAAGACAGAACCTCCTCTGAAGACAAACAAAACCCTTCCTTTTGCTTGTGACGAGCATGGCAGGGCTGGCCCTGCAGGCAGGGACCAGAGTGACTAGAGGGTGACTCAATCTGTGGTCTCTGTGAGGTCCCCACTTGGCACGTACTGGTCACATCCCGACGTCGGCCTTGGTAGGCTGTATCCGTGGGTGGTGCTGCTCTTCTTCCGGGCTAGTTCCTGCCCTGGACATCTTGAGATGGCAGCTTCTGCAGGGTGGGCTTTGAGGGGAGGCCTGCAGCTCTGCGGTTCCCCAACCCAGCAGGAACCAGAATCCCCTTCCAGCACCTGGGGTCTTTCCAGGATGCGCTGGGCCCTGGTGCTTGTAGACCCGCGTGGCCATCAGTCTTCAGGGGCCAGTGAGCGCTCCGGAGAGGGCTGGGGTGCGCTTGGCGGGGCTCCCCACCCAGCTGCACAGCCGACCGAACCAAAGGGGTTTGGTGAACACTGCTTTCCTGCTGCTTGCTCCAATTTATAGAACTCCAATAAATAAGGTGTGAAAATGAGCACATTTTATACTATTTCCTGTACCAGCCAGTATTTAAAGGATATTTTTATTGCTTACCAAATGCCGCGTCTTTTCTTTGAGGTGTTTTTTCCCTTTTGAGCCACCCGAGTGCTGAGATTACAAGCATTGCCACCGTGCCCAGCGCCATGGCTGTTCTTGCGTTTATTCATGTCCCTGATGAGTTTATTCATTGTTGTACTGGGGATTGAACCCAGGACCTCTGCAGTGAGCCACACCCTTAGCCATTTTTATTTTCTTTTTCTGTTTTGCAGCAGGTTCTCACTAGGATGCCTGGGCTGGGCTCAAACCTGTGGCCCTGCTAGCCTCAGCCTCCCAGAGTGCAGGGATTACAGGTGTGCACCCCGCACCTCGTCAGTTATTTTTATTTTTATTTTTTTTTTAGGTTTTTGGAGACAGGGTCTCGCTTTGTGGTTCAGGCTGGCCCTGAGCTCAGCCTCCAACTCACATCACAATCCTCCTGCCTCTGCCTCCCGAGTGCTGGGATTACAGGCGTGAGCCACCATGCCCGGCACTGTAGTATGTGGTAGTGGTTGCTGCTGGGTGTGGGTCTCCACACCCAGTATTGTCCTACTGGGGGAATCGAACCCCGGTCCTTGCGCTTGCTAGACAGGCGCCAGAACCACTGAGCTAACTCCCCGGCCCCACCTCGTCAGTTATTTAATTATTATTTAAGTTAACCTGTAGGAAACACATTTATCATCATGGAAGATTTTCTTCATTCCTTATGTTGCAGAACTACCTTGCTTTTAACCCAGCAAATAACAAAGAGTTGGTGAGCAATAGCAAAACACAGACGATCTATTACTGGTGGGTAAGTAGAGATATCTCAGTGTGTTTAATATGAGTCCTGTTTGGGGTTATTCTTGGAGCACACGTGTTTTACTAATGTAACAGTATAGTACCTAGGTAGGAAGTAGACAGTATATATTGCATTTTTTGAGTATTTCCGTCCTGTTGGAAATTAGCATATTAAATCAGAAGCAGATGGTGAAATTCTGTTTGAGTTTTTAAAGTAATAAGGCAAATTTATTTCCAGTGTATTTAACAGGCAGTTACAACAGGACTCCTTTTCAGAAAGGAACTGGCCAATCGATCAATATATATATACACGATCACAGGGCAAAGGCAAAGGCGCAGACTCCCCCAGTGACCCGGAGAGTCAGCAGGGGCCCAGCACTTCCCGGTAACCCTGTGGGAGCTGGGGGTGCGGGGCAGATCCGCACGGTAGCAGCGCTGGTGGGGTTCAAAGCTCAGAACAAACTGAAGGCCCCAAGGGGCAGGAACTCGACGCTGGAGCCTCAGTCCTTCCAGGGCGGGGACAGTGCCAGACACAGCTGAATGGGAGAAGAGCCGTGCGCCAACTGCCTTCATCTGGACTGAGAGCACTGGCCCCGGGAGCAGGGGTGAGGGGGCTGCTGAGCGCAGCGGGGTGACCGTTAGGTGGGGACAGTGTCTCGGAATTAGAAATCACAGATGACCCAGGTATGGTGCGCACACCTGTCATCCCAGCAGTTGGGAGGCTGAGGCAGGCGGATGGTCATGAGTTTGAGGCCAGCCTGGGCTACATAGTGCATTCAAGGGCAGCCTGAACTGCACAGCAAGACCCTATCTCAAAATAAAGACAAAAACAAAACTCCAAAAATAAACAAATGAATAAAAAAGAAATGACAGTTGACCTATCTGCTTTAAAGTAGTTAATGGTTAATTTTATGTTAAGTGCATTTAACCTCAACTTTTAAAAAGTAGATCAGACACAGTGCTACACTCCTTGAATCCCAGCTACTTTGCAGGCTGAGGCAGGAGGATTTCCATGAGTTTGAGGCCAGCTCAGGCAATTTAGTGAGAC
Organism: Petromus typicus; assembly: GCA_004026965.1. Lineage (NCBI taxonomy): Eukaryota > Metazoa > Chordata > Mammalia > Rodentia > Petromuridae > Petromus > Petromus typicus. Next base: position 4,729 of record PVIR01031236.1, read on the forward strand.
CTGTCTCAAAATAAAAATAAAAGAGGGCCGGGGATTTAGCTCAGTGGTTCTGGTGCCTATCTTGCAACCCAGTTCGATCCCCAGTAACCACATACACTACTGGGTGTGGAGACTCACCCCAGCAGCAATCAGCACCACATACCACAGTGCCGGGCGTGGTGGCTCACGCCTGTAATCCCAGCACTCGGGAGGCAGAGGCAGGAGGATTGCTGTGATATGAGTTGGAGGCTGAGCTCAGGGCCAGCCTGAACTACAAAACCAGACCCTGTCTCTAAATAAATAAACAAACAAATAAATAAATATATAAAATAAAAATAAAAGGGCTGGGTTGTAGCTCAGTGCCAGTGCCTTGTGTAGCATGTGCGAGGCCCTAGGCTCAGTTATCAGTACTGACAGGCACCCACGCCGAACCACTGATTTTCAGTGATGTCTACTGCTTTCAGCATTTATTTTTATTTTAGTTTAGATTTAATGTAGAATTCAAAGTTGTATTAACAACCATTGAAACTCAGGGTCATTTGTAGCTTTTTTTCTAGCCTGATAATGTGGGGGGGTCCTCACAATGCTAGGCAAACTATACTGATCTCTTTCCCCAGCTTTTTATTTTTTGCTTTGAAACAGGATCTCAAGACACCTCTAGGTTACCCAGGCTGGGTTTGAACTTGTGACCCTCCTTCGTTGGCCTCCTAGAGTGCTAGGATTATAGGCATTTTGTGGCATTTTGAAATGTATTGTCTTTTCTTTCAGAATGTTTTTAGCTGTTGCCAAAGACAGCAGGTTTTCTTACTTGTACAAGTTACAAATCTCTGACCTTGTTTAGATATATGTTATTTTATTTTTCTACTATATAGTTCTTTGGGGAACCAAGGTTTTTTAGTAGTGACCTTTTCTTTCCTGTGCTTATCAGCATGAAGAGAAAGATGTGCTTGTCCACAGTGCTCCACTTTTAACGGAAAATGTGAGTACGGCTGCTGCATCTTATATATCAGGTCTTGTGCAGAATAAATATGTATGTGCAAGCTTAGCTGTTTGGGCTGCGCTTTGTATGTCTTAGTATTAAACCACAGGGAAATAATTTGAAAAATTTTACCTGGGTCCTTCATCTATACTGAATTGTCCGTTGAAAATAATGAGTGTATTGTTAAGATAAAAACGTTCTGGAGAAAAGCCCACTGTTCTGAGAAAATGCTCCCCGAGGTGGTGGCCGTGATAGCTCCTGTGCGCACAGTGAGGAAGCGCGAGAGTGAATGTGAAGTGCTGTAAGTGGAATTGCTGGCACGACTGGATCCTTGTAAAACCACTCATTTTCTGAATAATGAAAAACAGTATGAATATTTAGATGCTTAAGACCCCACAGGGAGCCGGGTGTGTGGGGTGCACACCTGTAATATCACCACTCGGGAGGCTGAGGCAGGGGGATCGCCTTGACCTTGAGGCCTGTTTGAGGCTCACACAGTGAGCTCAAGGCCAGCCGGGGCTACATAGTGAGACATGCCAACCACCAGCGCTAACTCATGACTTGTCTTTGGAAGCACAGACGTTCAACAAGCTGGTGGGGAAGTTCAGCCAGTCCATCTTCCACCCGAGCTCTGCCCAGATCCTCTCGGCGACCCTGGAGGGGAAGCTGGTGGTCTGGGACATCCAGCGCCACGCCGACAGCCCCTTCATCAAGCCCTGCAAACTGGTCCACCTGCAGAGGGAGGCGGTCAGCGTGCTCACCACAGCTGACGGGTAACTCGGGTAACGCGAGCGGGACGGCGTCACCAGAGGGGCTGGGGCACAGTGACCTGCAGGTGGCCCTGGTCCAGGCTGTCCTCACCCTCGAACCGGCAGGTGGGGCTGGGCGAGGACCCCACCTCTGTAGTCCTGCTCTGCTCCTGCCCACCGGCTCTGAACAGCTCACGGGCACGTGTTGTGTGGAGAGTCTCTTTGTTGTATTGTTTTTGATTGCAAAATAACATTTACCGTTATATAAAGATTTTTTTTTTGAGGCAGTCTCACTATATAGCCCAAGGCTGGGATCACAGGTGTGCATTATCACGCCTGGAAAGATTTTTTTTCCCCTCAGTCTCCAGGGATTGAATCCTTTGCCTTTCCCCTGAAATACATTGCTTCATTCTAAATCTCCAGGTTGGGCTCAGATTTGCAGGCCGAGCTTGGTGGTACACACCTGTAAGTCCCAGCACTCAGGAAACAGGCAGGAAGATCATTTTGAGTTTAAGGATGGCCAGGCCAAATTGAAGTGCATAGAAAGACTGTCTCAAAAAAAAAAAAAAAAAAAAATTAAAAAGAAAAAAAGAACTTGTGGTCCTCCTGCCTCAGCCTCCCAGAGTGCTAGAATTACAAATGTGCATCACTATACCCAGCTAGAATTTTTTTAAAAAGGGAAAGAAAGAATCTAAAGCCACTCTACCTGCAAACTGTATTTTATTGGGGCTGCGGATTTGGCTCAGTGGTTTTGGCACCTGCCTTGCAAGCACAGGTCCTGAGTTCAGTCCTTGGTGTCAAAGAAACAAAAGAGAGAATCTAGAACTTCATAAAATTCACCGACTCTTCAATTTCGAGGTGCTGTGGGGACTCACCGATGATGTTAAAAGCTTCAGAGGGAACAGGGCTCCCACTCCAGCTGCTTCCCCAGCTGACTGAGTGACCTTGAGCAGGAGCCTTGACCTTGTTGAGCCTCCATTTTTCCACCTGGAAAGAGGCCGCAGCACCACCATCTCCCCGAGAGGAATGATGGAACGCGGCGGGGAAAGCTCTGCGCGTACGCCAGGTGGAGGGAGCTCATGTGTTAGAGAAGTCCCTAGAGCGTGTGCCCAGTGACGGGCACCTGCGATGTGGCCGGAGTCCCCGTGCTGCCTGCTTTCCAAACTGTCAAGCAGCTCATATATATATCATACCCCCCCAGCCCCGCCCCCGCTGCTGTCCTAGGGCGAGGGCAGAAAACCCGCCTGGCCTGGCCCTCTACCTCCAGTCTCAGTGCGTGTCTGCATGCAGGGCTGTTTCTGTCCAGCAGAGGGCGGCAGCGGAGATGCCCGCCAGTGCCGCGGCCTGGCGATGAATGCAGACCTGGTTGGTAGCGCTCTGTAATACGGGGCAGGATTCCCTCCTCCCCCCATGAGAGTGTGGCAGAGTCTTAAACGCAACTGAGGCCATTTGGGGTGGGTCCAAGGGCCAGAAAGAAAAGCCACTTTGTCACGCAGCCCTGGCTTTGCTGTGACGCCCGACGGGTGGGTTTATCATGGCGTTAATAGTAGCACCTTCCTAAAAGCCAGGAGCCAGGGCCACCCGCACAGTGTTCAGAGCGCTGGGCCCTCAGGTGCCTGTCACCCGCGGTCACTCGCACAGGATGAGCCGCTGCCACCCCCTTTACCAGCCATGGGCTGACCTCAGAGGGCAGAGTCCCCCTGACTGTCCCACCTAGATTTGCCCCTGTGGAGGACCTGGGTGGTCTCTGGGACCTACTTTAGTGAAAAGACCACTTGTTGCTTACCTGAAAGCCAAGTTTTTCTGGGTATCCTGTGTTGTTATCTAAATCTGGCAACTCCAGTATTGGGGAAAATTCTTAACTTCTCATTTCCTAGACAGAAAGCGGGTCAAAGGTAAGCCAACCACAGTGGCGCACATCTGTGATTCCAGGACTCGGAGGTTGAGGCAGGAGAATTGCTGAGAGTTTGAGGCCAGCCTGGGCTATGTAGTGATCAAGAGTCTGTCTCGGAACAAACAACAAAACAAGAACCTGTCAAATGAGTCTCTGTAACTCTCCTGCTCGGAGGTCGTATTCAGATTGAGCAAATGGTACTTACTCCTGCTGCTCCACACACCAGTGTCACCTCCATTTCAGCTACATCGTCACAGGTGACGTGAAGGGCAACATCAAGTTCTACGACCAGATGCTGTCCATTGTTAACTGGTACAGTCACCTCAACCTGAGTGGCATAAGCACCCTGTCTTTCTCGCCGAGCCCAGTGGGCCCCCCCACCGAGAAGTCAAGCTTCCCTCCGGACTGTACTCTGAAAAGCGACCTGTTTGTGGTCAGGTAGGTTGGAATACATGTGGTCACTTGTGCAGTCTAAGCCAGTGCTGATGCGGTCTTTTGTCTGCGTGTGGCCAGGTGCCTCTTCTGTCCCTGGGGTATGAGAGTATGGAAGCCGGCCTCCTGGTCCTTTGCCTGATTTACAGACGGCCTTGGCCACTTGCCACCTTTATTAGATCATTTTGTAAACTAGCTAAGGATTATTTTGATATTAAGAATGAAGGCTAGGTGTGGTGGCCTATAGTTCTACCATTCAGAAGGCTGAGGCAGGAGGATTGCCATGATTTCAGGGCTAGCCTGGGCTACACAGTGAGACCCTGTCTCAAAAAAAAGCCTCTGAATAACTGGAAGCTAGAAAACCCTTACCCCTTGCGCTGGTCTCGGGCTGTGGCCGGCAGAGGTCTCTCCTCTCCGAGCAGAGCCCATCCTAGTTGAGGTGCTTAAAGGCACTGGGTAATTGATGGCCATAACATTTTGAGACCAAATTGTCTGTGAGTCTGCCTAATTACCCTTGCAGTCTTTCTGGGCACATCTGTATGTGTGCACCCGACTCTGTATTTGCATACACAAATGAATATTTGCATGTGCAGATTAGCTAATTGTACAATACTGTCCATCTGCATACTTAATGACTGCATTTCCATGTAGAAAAGTGGGCTTTTTTCACTTGCAAATGGAGGCTGTTGGCTATTGGTGTATTTTTGGAGATGTGGGGTTAATAATGTCACTAAATTACAGACGACAGAGGCGTTTCGTGCACAATTAGAAGCAGAATGGCTGGCGCGCCTCGTCCCTGGGACGCTCATGTTGGGTGTCTCCTCGGCAAACAGGAATTTCATCATTGCAACGTCCGATGCCACGGTGTACCACTTAACGACAGATGGCACCAGACTGGAGAAGTTGTTCGTGGAGCCCAAGGATGCCGTGTGTGCCATCTCCTGCCACCCATACCAGCCGCTGCTGGCCGTGGGCAGCACGTGCGGGGTGATCAAGGTGTGGGATTACCAGGAGAAGACGTACCTGGTCAGCAGGGTGTTCGAGAAGGGGCTTGGCGTCCAGAGCCTGACCTTCAACCCCGAAGGTAAGTGGCTTGTCTGGAACTCGTGGAGCTCACAGCCCCAGGCCTGGCGGCTCTGCAGCTCACTCCGAGGACACACACCGCTGCAGGTGTCTCCTCGAAGTCTCCCTCCGCCATGTCCCTGTGTGTCCTCCCAGGGGCCCTGCTGGGAGCCGGCTGCACGGAGGGGACAGTTTATATTCTCGATGCGATGTCTCTGCAAAACGAGGCCCCCGAGCCTTTCAAATACTGCAGAAGCAGCGTGACGCACGTCAGCTTCTCCCACGACTCCCAGTACATGGCGACCGCGGTGAGTCCTGGCGCTGGCTGTGCTGGTGGCTCTGACACCGGGAGAGGCTGGAAGCGGGGCAGCGTGACAGCGCATGCGCAGCTCTGGTGTGGGGCACGGGCCTGGACAAGAGGGCTGCGCACCATAGGGGGCCTTGGTGTCCTAGGACTGTCCCTGACCAAGAGGGCATGCAGGGAGGAGAGGAGAGCGTTTGCTTCCGGACAAGGCCAGGGCCTTGTAACTTGTGTACTTGCTATCTGCTGTCCTATTGGCTGGGTTATTTCGGTTTGTTAGGTTTCAAATCTCTGCCTTTAGTCTTTCATTTTTCCTCTCTCTCTCTCCCTCCCCCTCTTTCTTTCTTTTTTTTTTTTTTTTGTGGTGCTTGAGATTGGACCCAGGGCCTTCACACTGAGCTCTATCCCCAGTTCTTTTATGATTTTTAAATTTTATTCCATGACCAGTTTGAGGTCCTCCTGCCTCAGCCTCCTGGAGTGCTGGGATCATAGGCTGTCCTTGTTTTGGACAAGATGTCATTCTCGTTGACTCCCACTGATTCTGCTCCTCTCCCTTGTGACTGGGGCTGAGCATTTCAAGGCAGAGGGTCCCTGACCTCTGACTTCCCCTTGGCTGTACCCCTGGTCTGCCTTTTTGCAGGGAGGTGCAGCAACTCCATGGTGGAATAAGTACCACCCTCTGATTTACGCTGACAACACTGTACCTGGCTGGGGCAAACGTGGCCCTTTGGGCTGCTCTCTCTGCCCTGGGTATGTTACACCCTCTGACATTTGCTGTGACAAAGAAAGGGCCAGAGCCAACCAGGCTGACACTTATTTTCCATAGAGATCAAGGCAGGAAGCAGAAGAGAAGTCAGACTCTCATGTCAGATTGATACTTTCCCTTGTCCCTATATCTACTTGGACCTTGATTTCTCATCTGTAAAAAGGGTATTTTCTTCCTACCTATTCTCAAGTTTTTTTGGATAATTTTTTTTTTTTTTTGAGACAAAGTCTCACTTTGTAGTTCAGGTTGGCCCTGAGCTCGTTGTAGCCTAGGCTGGCCTCAAACTCACAGCAATCCTCCTGCCTCTGCCACCTGAGTGCTGGGATTATAGGTGTGAGTCACCATGCCTGGCACTGTGGTGTGTGGTATCGGGGATTGAACTCAGGCTCTTGGGCTTGCCAGGCAGGCGCTGGAAACACTGAGCTCAATCCCCAACCCCAAGGATAAAATATTTTTAAAAGTAAAATTAGCTTGAAAAGCTCCGTGATAACTCTTGAGTCATTCAGAAAGGGGGAGTCATCTCCACCATCTCGGTCTTGCTCCCTGTCAGGACTTGAACTTCACCGTGGCCGTGTACATGATGGTGGTCCGAGGCGGACAGAGGGTCTGGGAGTACTTGGCTCGGCTCCGCTCCCATCGCCAGAGCATCTGCAGCCTCCTGTTTGGGGTTTACCTGGACAGCAATGAGCCGAGGCTGCTGAGCCTGGGCAGAGACCGGCTCCTGGTGAGTGGCGGTGGGTGGATGGGCAGGTCCCGGGACACCACCCCTACCCCACTCCCCCACCCCAACCCCCATGCGGCCAAGGCAGCCACTAGGACCGAGCCAGGCTGGTGAGTGTCTCCCCGCTGCTCTGCAGATTGAATACAACCTAAGCCAAAGCTACAAGGACCACCTGGAAGTGCTGGACATCCACCGCACCGACCAGGGCCACCACCCAACCTGCATGCTGTGGTACCCGCCGCTCACCAAGGAGCTCTTCCTGCTGGTCTGCAACAGCGGCTACAAGGTGAAGCTGTTCAACTCCACTACCAAGATGTGCAGGTGAGCGGCTGCCCTGTGGATGGCGGCCGGCCAGCACCCTCACCCCCGAGCAGCCCCAGGGAGCCGGCGGAGGCCGCCTCCCCGGTGTCACTTCTCCTTACGCGTTCTTTCCAAGAGAACTCAGAACACTGACCGACAGTCGCCGGGTCGGATAGTACCAAGGGAGATCCAGCATGAGTTTTTCTCTCTCTCTTTTTAGAGCAGACATTTACTAGTGCATTCTGGATATACAGAAGGATAACACTCCTCAGAGAATTTGCACCTGTACACGATATATCTTGCTTCTTTTTCCCCATTCCCCTCTCCCCTTTTCAATCCTTGTTGCCCTTTGTACAAAAGATTTGTTTCCATTTTCCCAGCTATCCTCTTTTTTTCCTTGTCCCTTCCTTCCTTTCCTCCTTTCCCTTGCTTTGTTCCCCTTCTCACTGAACATTTTCTTCTCGTTTCATAATATCTTTTGAATACTATTTTCAGTTTCTCACACCAGAGAAACAATGTAGTATTTAAACGAGTATCCGACTTACCTCATTTAAGACTATGGTTTCAGGGTCCATCCATTTAGCCAGAAATGTCTCAAGCTTGTCCTTCTTTATGGACAGTAGAGTTCACTGTATGAAAAACCCCACTATCTTCTTTATCCATTCAACAGTTGATGGGCATTTGAGCTGTTTCCATTGTTTAGCTATTACAAATTGTGCTGCTGTGTACACGGGTGTGCATACATTGCTGTGGTATAATGCTTCTAATATTTTCCAGAAGATATCTAGAAAGGGAATACCTGCGTCAAATGGAACTTCTAGTTTTAGTTTAGTTTTGTTTTTGTTTTGAGACAGGTCTCCCTCTGTAGTACAGGCTGGCCTTGAACTCACTGTGAATCTCGGCTGGCATCAAGTTCACAGCAGTCTTCCTGCCTCAGCCTCCTGAGTGCCGGTATTTCACGCATGAGCAAAAGATCCTGAGTTCAATCCCTGGTACTAAAAAAAAAAAATAAGCAAAAAGAAAATCATAAAGTCTTTGTGTTCACCAATGTCTTTGAGAGCTCTACCTATTCTCCCTTCTAGCAGATTAAGTGTTTCTGTTTTAATATTTAGATCTTTGGTCCATTTCATTTTAGGTTAGTGCATGATGGAAGGTATGGGCCTCGTTTTAATCTTTTGCTTGAGGAAAGCCAGTTTTCCCAGCACCGTTTGTGAAGAGGCTGTCTTTCTTCCAGTAAAGGTGTTTTGGCTTCTTTGTCAAAGATAAGGTGGCTGAGTAGGCCTGGAGTTATTTCTAGATCCTATAGTCTGTTCCATTGATCTGTGGTCTGTTCTTGTGCTAGCACTGTGCTGTTTTTATTACAACAGCCTTATCGAGAATTTCAAGATGGGGATTGTGACACCCTTTGTTTTGCTTTGTTGCTGTGGCTAATGTTTCTGTCTTGAATGTCTTGAATGACACTGGTGACAGTGGACATTCTCGTCTTGCTCTTGATGTTAGAATGAAAGCTTTCAGTTTTTGTCCATCTAGGTAAATACTGGCTGTTGCTTTGTCGCAGATTGTTTTTATCAGATAGAGATTTAAAAAAAACCCCATCTATTCCAATTTCCTATGAAGTTTTTATCCTGAATGAGTGTTGGACTTTGTCAAATGCTTTCTCTGCATCCTGTGAGAGGATCATATGGTTTTTGTCCTTGGCTTGGTTAATATGGTGTGTTATATTTATCGATTTGCTTTGGCTTTGACTTGTTCTTCTTGAAGCTTGAAGTTCAACGTTAGTTTGTGAATATTTGAGTTCCCTCTGTTACCTTGATATGAGAATTTACCACTATAAATTTCCCTCACAGGACTGTTTCCATTGCATCCCTTAAATTTCAGTAGGTTGTACTGGCATTATTATTATTTTCTGTTAGTTTTTTGAGACAGGGTCTCACTTTGTAGTTCAGGCTGGTCCTGAACTCAGCCTCGACCTCAGAAATCCTCCTGCCTCTGCCTCCCGAGTGCTGGGATGACAGGGTTGAGCCACCATGCCTGGCTTTGTTTTCCATCTTTTGACTTTCAGTCTATGAATTTGTTTTTGAATTGAATGTGTTTGTGTGCAGCATATTGTTGGATCTTGTTTTTTGGTCCACTCTGCCAGCCTGTTTCATTTGAATGGTGAATTGAGACCACTTACGTTGGTGGTTATAACTGATATGTACAGACTTATCCTTGTCCTGTTATTTTTCTGTTTTTGGTGCCTCCACCCCCCATTTAATTGCCTGCCTTGCCTGGTAGATTCATCCGTTTGGGTTCATAGAGTTGTAATCCTTGTAATCTCTTTCTAGAAGGTTCTTCAGAACATTCTGGGGTATTGGCATAGTGGTCATGAATTTCTTTAGGTGTTCTTTGTTATGGAAGTATCTTATTTTTCCATCAATCTTGAAAGATAGTTTTATAAGGTAGATCAGTCTGGGTTGGTGGTTGTTTTCTTTTAGGGTTTGAAATACTTCAAGCTCTCCTTGACTTGAGGGTTTGTTTTGAGACGCCTACTGTGATTCTGATGGACTTTTCTTTATAGGCGATTTGCTTCTTTTCTCTAACAGCTTTTAATACTCTGTTTTTATGTTGAGTTTCTAGAATTTTGATTATGCCTTAGTGTAGGTTTTTTTTTTTTATCATGGTAATTGGAGTTTTATATGTTTCATTTATCTATATGTCAAATTCTTTCTTTCTTTATTTTTTTTAAGGTTTTTTTGAGACAGGGTCTTGCTTTGTGGTTCAGGCTGGCCCTGAGCTCAGCCTCCAACTCACATCACAGCAATCCTCCTGCCTCTGCCTCCTGAGTGCTGGGATGACAGGCGTGAGCCACCACGCCCGGCACTGTGGTATGTGGTACTGATTGCTGCTGGGTGTGAGTCTCCATGCCCAGTATTGTTATGTGGTTACTGGGGATCGAACCTGGGCCCTTGCGCTTGCAAGACAGGCACCGGAACCACTGAGGTAAATCCCCGGCCCCCTGTATGTCAAATTCTTTTTCACTGCTTAGGAAGCTTTCTGCTATTACATCTGTGAACAGGTTTTTTTGTTTGTTTTACAGCTAGGGATTGAACTCAAGACTTCATGCTTGTCAGGTAGATGCTGTGCTTTTGAGCTAAACCCCTGACCCTAGGTCTTTTGTATAATTTGCACAGTCTCCTGGTTTATCATTGACTCTGATCAATCTTGTTATTCTTTTTTTTTTTTTTTTTAGGTTTTTTGAGACAGGGTCTTGCTTTGTAGTTCAGGCTGGCCCTGAGCTCAGCCTCAAACTCACATCACAGCAATCCTCCTGCCTCTGCCTCCCAAGTGCTGGGATTACAGGCGTGAGCCACCAGGCCCGGAACTGTGGTATGTGGTACTGATTGCTGCTGGGGTGAGTCTCCACTCCCAGTATTGTATGTGGTTGCCAGGGATCGAACCTGGGTCCTTGCGCTTGTGAGACAGGTGCCGGAACCACTGAGCTATATCCCCGGCTCTCAATCTTCTTATTCTTTGCATCATCTAGCAGCTATTGAATTGATTTTTCTTGATCCTTGATTTTTTTTTTGAGACAGGGTCTCACTTTGTAGTTCAAGCTGGCCCTGAGCTCACTGTGTAGCCCAGGCCAGCCTGGAACTCACAGCAATCCTCCTGCCTCTGCCTGCAGAGTACTGGGATTACAGGTGCGAGCCACCATACCTGGCATTATTCCTGCTGTTTTAAAGAAATCTTTCTTTTCATGATTGCTAACCACAATCCTGTCTTCTATATATATTATTCTGTATTCACATTCACTCATTCTGCTGCATATATTTCTCCCATGCAAATAGTAACCAGGTTCTGCCCTGTTTAGTTTCCGAGATCTGATGAGCTTAGGCACATTCAAGGTGTAATGGCCATAGACTACTTTCAGTGGAATTTGTAATCTCCTCAATATCTGTTTGAATCTGCTCTGTAGATGCCATTTCTTTATGATGTTGGACATTCCTAGTTTCCATTGTTTTCTTAAGTTCCTCTTTTTTTTTTTTTACAGGGCCTCTTGAATACTATGTGGTTCAAAACTGGTCATGAGCTTACTGTGTATTTCAAGCTGGCTTGAAATTCACAGTGACACTCCTGCCTCAGCCTCCTGAGTGGCAGGATTCCAGGTGTGCACCACCACGCCTGGCCTGAATTTTTTTTATCTGTATCTGCCCTAGAGTCATTAAGCACACCTCTCATTGTGGTCAGCATCTTTGTAGTTATCTGGGAAGCTGTTTTGGATTTGAGTTTTTTATAGAGCCTGTCTTGTTCCTTCCACTCTTACTACTTCAGAGAGTCTAACTGGGTGCTTTCAAGTTGCTCCTACTCATTGCTCCTTGATTTTGCCTTTGCTGAACCATAGTTTGGGGGTCACTTAACCCCAAACCCTCATTAATTGTCTTCTCATTTTCTTTTTTTGGTGTAATTCCTGGGTCGATGCTTGTAAATTGCATATGGCGAGTAGCTTTATTGCTGCTGTTTAGAACCCTTGTGGAATAACCGCTCCTCAGAGGTGACTTCCACGTGTGCCTGGCTCTTGGGTCTTGAGCGTGTTGAAAGGTGCCACCTCTTCACTTTATTGGGGATGAGAAGTTGCGGCCCAGCTGGCCTAGCTCCTGGCTCTTCGGCACTGGTCTGCAATACCATTCCTGAGTTTTAGGCAGTCTCCATCTTTGCCCACCAGGAAGAGCAGCTCTGACACCTTGGCGAAGGCAGGACAGACAGCAATAACAACAGCATCAGACACAGCCTAGAAAATGACAAACTGTGGTAACTATTAATCTGCCGCCTTTAACTGCATGAACTAGATTTGTGGTTATATAACAAAATGTGAAACAAACCAGAAAATTATGCACAGTACATAAATCCTCAGTATGACAGTTTTGTCCTCAGGGGAAAAAATTTGAAGGGGGCTGAGGGAAAAGTAGAGAAACAGAAGAAGAGGAAGACATTGGAAGCAAGGCTGGAGGACCAAGGAAGATTATGCAAATTTGGGGAAACTGGGGAAAAAGACAAGAGGGAAAGAGGGAAGAAACACAAACTAGAAACATAAAAACAAAAGCAAACAATCAAGGAGGAAGAAAACTGAAAACAAGAAATGAAGAACATTTAAAATGTCTTGGTACCACTCACAGCGTGTTCCTGCTGTCACTGGTGGACAAGTGTGCGACCACGGCCTCCGTCTGGTTCCAGAACATTCCGGTCCTTCCAAAATAAAACCCCTTGGACAAAGCATCTTTGAAGTTGTAGGAATACAAAACCTCCCAACCACGGTTTCGGTGAGGAGGAGTTGGCTTTTTGTGAGAACGCTGAAAGAATTTTAGAAATGCATTTTAGAAATATTTGAAAGAGCATGAAAAGGCCTTCAGAGAAAGAAGCCATAAACACGAGAGCGCAAGCGTGAGCTCACTGGTCCCTCGGACCCGGCTGAAAGCGAGATGCATTTCAGCCCCCAGCGGTAAAGCTAAGGGCGATGGCTGGCCCGGCGTCAGCGAGAACACAGTCTGTCGCCCGCTGTCACGGTTCCCTGGCCTCCGGGTTCTAGGGAGGGAACCCAGGGATGCCAAGGGGTAAGGAGAAGGGTCTCTGCTTGGAAGATACATTTCCAAGTGGAAGCCACCCATGTCCACTGATAGGAGTTTAGTCAGATGACGGCCAGCCAGGACCTGGAGCGGAGCGCCGCTTTTAGGAATGAAAAAAGCAGCCGGGTGCAGTGGCACAGTTTGGGGGCTGGCGGTGGAGCTAGGAAGGCTGAGACAGGAAGATCACAAGTTCAAGCCCAATTTGGGAAGTTTAGTAACTTAGGGAGATCCTGTTTCAAAATAAAAAATTTTAGAAATAATATTTTAAAGGGTGTGACTCTGTACAAAGCTGCTGGGTTCAATCCCTAGTAATGCAAAAATAAATGAAGTACGTAAGATCTGGTACCCACCAGGCCTCCCTCCCCTGGTACCTGGAAGCCAGCGTGCTTCCTACTAGTGAGCAGCTCTACTCTGTGTGTGAATAGAAACCCACGCTCTCACGCATGCGATTGCTGGTGTGTGACTGTGTGTGTGGGTTCCTTCCTCTTCTCAAGGCCCACCGTGCGGGGTTGGAGCCAGGCCTCCATGCCTCTCCATTTTTTTTTTTTTTTTCCCAGTACCTGGGATCGAACTCAGGACTTTGCACTTGTGAGGCAGGTGGAGTGCCACTGAGTGACATTCCCAGCCCTGCCTTGTGATGGCCGATGCCGCCCCACTGGGTGCATGTGTACGTGCTGCCTTTCTTTGTTTTGTTTTTGTTGAGGCGCCATCTCACTGTGCTGTTGAGGCTGGCCTTGAACTTGCCATGCAGCCAAAGATGAGGTCGAACTCACGCTGATCCTCCTGCCTCCCGGGGAGGAGGCCTGACTCAGCCTCCTGAGTGCTGGGGCCGCAGGTGTGTGCCCCACGTCCGGCTCGGCTCACTGGGCCTGTGCACTGGTGGGCAGTCTGCTTTGTGGCGTTTGTTTCAGGTTTTGAATGCAGACCTGGGAGGGGGTTTCTGGGTGCCTGTCTGCGAGTGACCCGCAGACCACAGAAGTTTCAGGCTGTGTTCCGTGTCCCCGGCCTCCCTACTGCCCTCCTGCTATCTCCTCACCCTGCGTGACCTCCGGTGTTTCTCTGTGCCCCGATCCACATCTACAGCCCTGGTGGCTGCTGTCTGTCCTCAGGGCCACCCCCGGGCTCCTGTCCCTGCCAGGGCAGCAGCCTGGCCTCACTCACGCCTTCTCCTCAGCGCCTGGCTCCATGCTGAACATGTCGGGGTGGCGGTGGCTCCCCCTTCCCCAGGGCACATCCACTGGTCCTGCCAGTCAGCCCGGGGGACACTCATGTTCAGACAGAGCCCTTGTTAGTCCACACGGGGCCAGATCTAGGTGTGCAGGGTCTGCAGCATTTTTTCATGTCATATGCCCTCATTAAGAAGAAAAAGAGAAATTAAAAGTATAGTTAAGAATTTAAAAATGGTCTGGGTGTGATCGCACACGCCTATGATCCCAGCACTCGAGAGGCTGAGGCAGGAGGATCACTATGAGTTCAAGGCCAGCCTGAGCTACATAGTGAGACCCTGTCTCTAAATAAATAAATATTAAAAAAAGAGCTTCTTGTGCATGGGCTTAATGGAGCAACAGACAGGAAGGGAGAATTAAAATTATATAAGGGTGCTGCGCCTCCACATCTTAAAGTCCATGTTCATATTGGCGGAATCTGAAGCTCAACTTGTCCTTCTCCATTCAGGAAGACGCTCCTTGGGCCCGTGTACGGGTCTCCTGTGGAGCAAGCGCAAGTCCTCCCGGTGAGATCGGCTCTGGATCTGCAGAAGCGCTACCTGGTGTTCGTTAACAGAGACAAGGTAGCCGCCCCTATGCCCTGCAGGTGAGGGTGGTGGGACGGGACCGCAGGCCGTGCTGTGACCTCGAGCCTCTAGTCATCCTCATGTGGGTCAGTGGATTCCCAATGAGGGGTGTGGGTTAGTGGGTTGGTGATTGGGAGACATTTTTGAGCAGTTTCCATATTTTCTGTATCTCTGTAGAAGACGTGATCTACCAGAGGACTTTTTCTTTCTCGCTAAAACAAAACAAAAAAATCTTATGAAACCTGGGAGGCTGAGGCAGGGGGATTACCTGGGATACACAATGAGACCTATATTTTAAAAAACCAAA
>PVIR01031237.1:0-19588 GCA_004026965.1 Petromus typicus
ATCCTCCTGCCTCTGCCTCCCGAGTGCTGGGATTACAGGCGTGAGCCACCACGCCCGGCACTGTGGTATGTGGTACTGGTTGCTGCTGGGTGTGGGTCTCCACACCCAGTATTGTTATGTGGTTACCGGGGAATCGAACCTGGGTCCTTGCGCTTGCGAGACAGGCGCCGGAACCACTGAGCTAACTCCCCGGCCCTAGAGTGAAGTATTTCAAGCCCTAAAAGAAAACAGCCTCCAAGCCAGATTGATGCACCCTGAAAAGCGATCTTTCAAAACTGATGGAGAAATAAGATACTTCCATCACAAAGAACACCTGAAGAAATTCGTGACCATGAGACCAGCATGTGAAAGGTTGTGAAGGACATTCTGGAAAGAGATAATGAGGACTACAGTTCCATGAACCCACAGAATGAATCCACCAGGCAAGGCTAGCCTTTAAACAGGGAGGCAGGGTGTGGGGGGACTAATAAAAGGAAAATAATATGACAAGGAGAACTCAATATATATCAGTTACAATCAGCAATGTAAATAAATGATCTCAATTCAACAGTAAAAAGAAATAGGTTGGCAGAGTAGATCAGGAAGTAAGAGTCAACAATATGCTTCATAAATAAACACTTTAATTAAAAAAGAAATTCATAGACTAAAAATCAGAAGACAGAAAATAATATTTCATGCAACAACAAACTTGAAAAAAGCAGAAGGAGCTATTCTATCTGTAGACAAAATACTGATCAGGACAGACAAAGAAGGTTACTACATACTTGTTAAGAGAATGATCCAAGAAAAAGAGATAATCATGAACACATATGCACCAAATACCAGTGCACTTAACTATAAAAAACAAATACTAATGGATATGAAAAATCAGAATTCATTAATACAATTATAGTGGGGGATCTCAATACCCCACTGTCACAAATAGGTCAACTAGGCAAAAATATTAAGAAAAATATCAATATCAGACCTGAACCAAACTTTTGAGAAAATGGACTTGATAGATTCTATAGAATGTTCCACAGCACATTTTATCAGAATACATATTCTTCTCAATTGCACATGGGACATTCTCCAAAACAGACCTCATGATAGCTCACAAAATATGCTTAAGTAAATGCTAAGGAATTGAAATTACTTCATTCATATTACCATGCCATAATGCAAAGAAATTGGAAATCAGTGACAAAAGAAACCACAATAATTTCAGAAACACATGGAAATTAAATAACACTCTCTTTAATGGGCTACAGATGAAGCTAAAGAAGAAATTAGACAGTTTATTCAATTCAATGATAATGCCAGTGGAACATACTGAACTTACGGCATATAAAGAAGGCAGTCTTATGAGGGAATTTTACAGTGGTGAAGTCGCATATTAGAAAACAGAGTCAATTCAGATAAACAACCTAATGTTTAACTTCAAGCTTCCAGAAAAACAAAAGCGAGTCAAACTCAAAGCATGTATGAGAGAAAATTATAAAGATCAGAACAGTAATTCAGTGGAAACTAAGAAAACAATACAACAAATCAATGAATTAAAGAGTTCATTCTTCAAAAGAATAAATAAAATTGACAAACTCTTATCCAACCTTATAAAAAAAGAAAAAGGAAAGAAAAGACTCAAATTCATACAATTAGGAATTAAAAGAGGGAAATCACAACAGATCATGTAGAAATCCAGAAGATCATCAATGCCTACTTTCAAGAACTTGTATTCCAATAAGAAGAAATGGACAGATTCCTAGATACATATGAATTACCAAAAATGAATCAAGAAGATATAAAAATTCTAAATACACCAATATCGATGAAATTATTATTTAAAATGGCATTATTATTTAAAATGGCATTAAAATGGCATAATTATTAAATTATTAGAATACATAAAGAACTCAAAGAAATCAGACGCCATCAAATTAAAGACCCAATCCAAAGTGGGCATTTAAGATGAACACACACTACTGAGATGGAGAAGTAAAAACAGAAGATAAATGTGTAAAACATACTTAACATCACTGGTCACTGGAGAGATGCAAATTAGAACACTGCACTCCAGAACGAATGGCTGACACCAAAATATCGACCAATAGCAAATGCTGGCAGGGTCATGCGTACAAAGGAACCCTTCTCCACTCTTGGTGGGAGTATAGGCTGGTGCAAACACTGTGGAGATCAGTGTGTGGGTTCCTCAAAAAACTAAAACTACAGGTTCCTTTTGACCCAGCTATTCTTCTTGGTATTTTCCAGGAAGAATTAAAAGCATCATACCACAGTGGTATATACACACCCATGTTTATAGTGGCACAGTTTATTTTGGAAAGAGCCCAAATGTCCATCAACTGATAAGCGAATAAGGAAGATGTGTGGTTTTTATTATACAATTGTACTACTCTGCCATAAAGGACAGTCTTGAGACATTTCTAGCTAAATGGATGGACCTTGAGACCACTTTTAAGTGAAATAAATTGGGCACACATGTTTACATCCTTTATTATTTCTCTAGTGTGATAAACCTAAATTGGAAATAAGGAGAAAAATGTACAATAGATACTGGGAAATGGGAAGAAAATGTTCAAAATGAAGAAAACAGGAGAGTGGAGAAGGGAAAAGGAAAGAAACAACAAGAGAAAAAGGATAAGAAGGAAGAAATGGAAACAAAGCTTTTGTAAATGAGGGGAGGGAGGCTGAAGGGAGGCAGGGGAGTGGGAATAAAAGAAGGAGAAAGATACATCACGTACAGGACAGCTTCCCTGTGACAATGTTCTAGTTCCGTGGGAATGATGGTTTCAGTTAAATGGTATGATATCTGCTTAACTAAAGAAACAAAAAGGAGAATAAAAGGACATATTTGCCATCACTGAGATTTAGCAAGAACAAACCAAAAAGTGAAGAAGCAAGATGATATGCATATTTATTATATGCAAAAGTTAGCAACAACATTGATTCTGATCATTAAAAAGTCACAAAGCACATTCAAAGCATATAAGCAGAAAACCTGAGAATTTTTAAAGTTGGAGTTAGAGGTGGTAGAAAGAATTATTTTGTTAATCCAACAAAAATCAGCAGACATGTCAGAAGATAAAATAAGAATATTTTAAGTAGGCAGACTACAATAAGAAGTAAATGACAGACATTCCTTGTTTTGATGCCAGATTTCTATAGATTATTTATTAAAGTAGTTCTGTGTTTAGTCTTGCCCAGCATGTCAGAAGCTGAAGTCAGTAATAAGGATAATCATAAGCATAGTGCCCGCAATGTACCTAAGCCAGATTTTTTACATGTATCTGAAATGCGGAAACAAAATATTGCAGGCAGCTTGGACTACAGGGTCACTTTATGGATTATCTGAGTATATATAATAGTAACTGAATAGACTTGCAACAAGCATTCACATGAAGTCATAACTGGAAGTTCAATATAAATATAATATCTAGGTTACAGGACTAAACACATTCTCTGCAGTGAAACAAGTACAAGCTAGAGGCTATGCCACGCTACCACTGGTACTGAAAACTATTTCCTCTTCTACATGGAATGGATTGCACACAAAACTCCTCTGGAGGAACAGCTAAGTCCCCCCGTGAGTCCAGACCGGGGAGGTGAACTGAGGCGGCTCAGAAGGGGCATTCATCCTACTATGCCCCCTCTTAAATTCTTTACTGTGTAATTGTATTGCCTGTAAAACAATTAAATAAGAGGTTTTTATTTTATTTTATTTTTTTAATTTTATTTTTTTTTAGGTTTTTTGAGACAGGGTCTCGCTTTGTGGTTCAGGCTGGCCCTGAGCTCAGCCTCAAACTCACATCACAATCCTCCTGCCTCTGCCTCCCGAGTGCTGGGATTACAGGCGTGAGCCACCACGCCCGGCATTGTGGTATGTGGTACTGGTTGCTGCTGGGTGTGAGTCTCCACACCCAGTATTGTTATGTGGTTACCGGGGAATCGAACCCGGGCGCTTGCGCTTGCAAGACAGGCGCTGGAACCACTGAGCTAACTCCCCGGCCCCAAGAGGTTTTTATTTTTAAAATATTTTGTCAAAGACTTTTGAAAAATCAGTAAAAAACATACACAAAGTAAAATATATAATAAAGGCTGATAAAAGTCAACCCATTTCTGTATTTTTATTTAATTCCAAATTATGTTTCAATACAATGCGGTGAGTTAAAAGTTCACCATTATGACCAAAAAGAATAAAAACATGAGATGCAGAAACATCTCTGGGTTCCACTTTACAAGGTCAAGAGTAACCAGTTCCTGGGATGCTTGGTGCATGCTTTCCCCACAGCACATCCATGTGCTCAGACACTGTGTGTATAAAACTACCCACTTCCTCATCATTATCTGTGAAAAATTCCATTTGTCCCTAAAGCCTATCAACAGTGTATCATAAATTTTAATTAGGTAATATATAATAAAATCATATATACCAAAATATCACCATTCTTGAATACACCACCTTTCCTATTGCTATTTCCCTACTGTGTTAAAAGATGGCAATTTTGTACATATTACAGCACATCACAGAATATATGACACCAAATTAGCACCAGAAATAATTCAAGAAAAAGTGATGCTCAGTTTAGTTTAATTCTACAGCTGCTCAGTGGTCATTATCAAGATTGCAGCTGCTTTGCTAGCACTGAGGAATACAGAGGGACATGAACTCTGGCTTTGCCAGGAGCCAACATCCCGAGGGCAAAACAGGGCATCTCACTGGACGCTCGAAGTCTGTTTCTGATACCTCCTGGACCCAGGAAGTACAGAAACTGATGATGACTTGGGGACATCTGCAAAGAGGAAAGAGGAACAAGACAGCTGAGAGGGCCAACACCGAGGCAGGTCGTCCCCAGCAGCCCTTGAGCACCACATGACTGTTAAGCCCCAGCTCTGACAACTGGCAAACTTCCCAGCAAAACAAAAATGCCAGAATAACCAACAAATTTCCAAACACTACCTGCTCTCTGCTTGGAAGTTCATGTGGGGCTGGAGAATAATTTGCTAAAAACTGAAAACTGCTACTTTCACCTGGAGTTTCTTCTGCCATCATTGTTCTTGTAAGAGACTTACGAGGCAGACATTCCTGCTCAGCTATTCATAAAAGATGAGGTAGCGGCACTGAAGACGCACGGACAAAAGTGTTTCACTGTGGTCTTTCTGTGCACTCGCGACATGAGGAGCACACAGGCTCTCTGTTTCAGAAAGCAAGCCTTAGTGGACTCACTTCACGAGCCACAGCTATGGAACTTTACAGTGTTTCAAAAGTCTTTGACAACACTCCTACCAATGAGATGAGGTATTTTATTTCCAATGGATCATCCTATGATTAGCAAAAGACTAAAATGAATGGGGAAGCTGTATCTTAAAGACTTCTAGAAGGTAGTTTGCTCTCTGATCTCTCCCCTGGGTGGAAATCTTGTTTGTAGGCTCCCAGGAAATCGATTTATCCAAGCTCTGCCAGAACACTCCCTAGGGTAAGAAGGCTTAGCGACTGATTTTAGTTAAGCTGATTGTACTCAGATTGCTTACAGTGCAGAAACTGAAACAGTATTCTAGATCCCTACTGTAAGTGCTCCTGCATTCTCATCATTTCTTCCATTCTTTTGGTCTTCTAACCATCTGTTCTCTCATTTATCCCTTCTTCTATCCATTCATTCAGCAACTTGGGCTAACACCCCATAATCAATTTCCCCAAAATGAAAGTTATTAGGAGAATAATTAGGTTTCCTGTTAGGCTATTTCTAGATTTTTTTTTTTTATTACAGAGAGAAAAACTATCAGAACTAATATTATACAGTAACACCACATCCAGGAACGAGTGTACAGCAGTCCTTTGAAAGGGAGACACAAAGGCTGTGATCTCACCAGCTCTCAGCAAGGCCACGTCTGGAGGCTTCTGTCTGCTGCGGAGCAGGTCTCTGCTCTCTGCCCCAGGAGTGCCCACCTTCACCAGGACAATGTGACTGCTGCTGGACATTTCCAGATGCCCTAGGGCTATTCCACTGTGAAAAACTCAGGCTGGATTTAAGGGGGATCCTATATAGTGGTGTCTGTTTCCTTCGCCATCTGATGGGGTAGAACACTAAATTCTGGACTCAGAGAAAACATGTGAAGGAGTAAGCAAAGGAGAGAAAGAGGAAGAAGAGAGGGCTAAAGACAATGTGTGGGCAGAGCGCCCGAGCGGACCTTGGAGAAGGCGGGCCTGCGGCCTGCAGGACGCGCAGCTGACGCAACTTCACCTGGAGGCTCCAAGTTTAGGCGCGTGTTTGGCACCGACATCCTCCTCTTGGCCAGTTACCTTGCTGTGAACTGCTTGCCATGCTGAGATTTGTAGTTTCCAACTGTCTAAATCTTTTTATTGCTTCTTCTCAGTCTCTCTACCACTCATAGGATAAGCCTTCCCAACAGATAACCCTGCCATGTGTGGCTCGTATCAGGAATGTGTGAGGAAGCGCCAGCAGGGCGCCCTCCCAAGGCAGAATGCTTCCTGCTCCTGGGAGGAGCAGTGGGCAGTGCTAACCTCTGAGCCGCCCGGCTGGAGCCCTGGCCAAGCCGGCGCACTCTCGCCCAGTCTGCACGGGACGTGTAAATCCAAGCTGCCTCCACACTCATAAAAGGGAAACTCAGAGAGCTTCCCTGACAATTCCTCCTCCCAGCAGCATTTCTTAGCTGAAAATCTTTTTACAATTTGTTTTCCTATTTCTTCATTCTGAAAGTATGAGACTGCCTTTTCACATAAACATTTTCGAAAAAGGTTAGAGGGACAGAGGTGGCTTCTGCTTTTACCAGGAGGAAAACAAATTCCACCCTTCCTAAAACTTGAAGGCCTCTGTCCCCAACATGACATTTTGCAGGAGAGGCTTCCCAGTTGGGAGCAGATCCTAGTGAAGCATTGTACTCTTCATTATCTGGTCAGTAGCTGAGGAAGTAATGTTCTCAGAAAAGCTGCACGTTGCAATAGCAGCAATCAAATGAACGAATGTCTTTTTAAAGTCAAGAAACTTAAAAGCATGAAGGCATATGAAACAGCCAATCGCCCTCACAACAACTTCAGGCCCAGACGTTGAATAGTAAAATAAACCCCATCAAGAAGGGGAAAGGGTGACGAGCTTGGACTTGTAACATCAAGGGAATTTAAAGCCAGACCAGAACTCCATCTAATTTACCTCATTACTCTGCTCTATCATAAATATCTTGAACCGCCAGTCGTGTGCAGCCCATGACTCTCTGTGGAGACATCATAAACAACACACCGCAGCAGTTCAGTGACACGTGGGGGACGCGCGTGTGACGACTTCTCGTTGCTCTTATGCTGAAAGACTTTGTGGAGTTGAGAAGGAAACTACAGAAAAGCAAGACTCATTCTGGTCTTTGTACAAGTATTAAGTACTTAAAGTATCGACATTCAAGTAGTTTCTTATAGGCCTATTTATAGCTTAGAGAATGGTTTTTAGACTGGTCTTTATAGTTTCCCTGAGAAAATTTTAATACAGAAAAGCACAATGAGATTGACCCTCCTTTCATACACTTCCTTTGAAAGGCTCATGGCAGCACTTACTACATGAAGAAAAGGTAACACAAGCATTATGATTATAAACAAATGCTTCAGAAGCAGAACTAATAAAAGTGGCCTGTTTGTGAGGCCAAAGTCTTACATTTTACAACTTAGTCTATTAGAGCAGTAACATATCTGTTTTTAACAGACTATGAATAGGTGCTAACTGAGCACAGTATCTGCGTTAGTACTGTGGTCGAGACACCAAGTCTTATGCTTTTATCTTGCGATTTTACTAAAACTGCTCAGTACAGGCCATGTGTACCCCGCAGTCCATCACGGAAATCACAGCGCCCTGCCTGAGCCGGAGTAAGGTGCGTGTGCAGCTCCAGCATGCTGGGGTTCAGCCCCTCACAGGCCCCAAAGCCACTCCCTTCCCTCTGCAGGTACCGTCGGGAAGAAGCACACGCCCTGACCTCGAAATGAGTGTCTTTCAGAACTGTGTAAGAAGTTCCAATCATTTAGTTATTTTTACAGAAAGATTTATTTTAAAAACATTTCCTCAAGTAAATGGAATCACAGAGAAAGAGCTTCCTATATTATAATAGCCCCACCATAGAATATATGCCAGTTTCTAGTTTTAGCCTCATCATGCCAAACATCCGGAGATACAGATAAAGAGCAGACAGCCTTGGTGTGAAGGCCTGGAGCTTCCACTTACTGACTGAGGGCCTGTGGGTATGTTGCTTAACCTTTCTGAGTTTCAACTTCTCCTTATCTGCAACTGTATATATCACTGACCTACCACACACATAAAGGTAGACAGCATAATTCAATGAGAAAATAATTGTGCCTAACATAACAGCACCTATCCTAAAAGAAAGACCCAATAAATGTTACTATTATTTCCTAAAATGCAAATACTTTGTAAAAAATAGTATACTCCAAATATTAACATGTATATTTTTTCTCATGGAAAGAGGCATGTATATAACTTGTTTCATACTTTCTCATTTTTCCACTATGTATGGGTGTACACACACTCACACACAATGTTCACACCCACATATACAATAGCATGCACCATTATATGCATACATCCTGTGTAATCAGAGAAAAAGGCTTTATACAGTAAATTATGAGGACAGTTACTATTATACATAAATATGTCATTTTATAGTTGAGATTGTACAAGAAATTGAAATGCTCTGAAAAGAAAGTGATTTATCATCACTCAGTACTTGGTGTTATTTATATCTAGGTGTCTTTTAAGAAAAAGTAAAGAGGACAGATTTTGGTACCAAGAGTGGGGCTGTTGCTGTAACTCTACCTGACCATGTGGTTCAGAAGCCTTTGGAACCGGTTTGCAAGAAGGCTTTGCAAAAGTCTGGAGTTGCCGCCTAGAAATAAGCTCTAGAAAGGGATCAGCTAAGTTTGATGCGCGAGTCTGGTTGGAGGTCAGAAGGCCAGAATGCTGATAAAAATGCAGACCGAAAGACAAGGCTCAGGAAGTTTTACTGGGGAACCAGGACTCCATTGGCAGCTAGACTCAAGATCATGTTTGTTATGCTCTGGCAGAAAATTTTTCTATGTCTTGCTGGTGTTCTGAGACTTTACCTGAGAATGAAATTAAGGGTGGACTAGGCAGCCTGACATTCAGGAACTGGTATGCATATTTGGGGGGGACATTAGGCAACTTTGTACTGGAAATCTAGAGCAAAAACAGTTAAATGATTTAAGGATTCTTGAGGTTATCCAGGAATTAAGTTTTAAGTAAAACTAGGGCCTACAAATTTAGAGCAGAGGAGATCCTAGTTTCTGAAAAGATTAGCATTACAAAGAAGTCAAGAACATTGGACCAGGCCAATAGGAAATATGGCTTAAGAACATGTGAGAAATCAGGAAGGCTCCTGATTAAAGCTTAAAGTTGCAAAATTAAAAGACTTTCCTTTGAGCAAAGATCTCAGGAGCCCCTGGGTGAGAATGATCACCTCAGCACTTGATTCCTCAGCATTTAGTTCATAGTGTTTAGCCATCCAGACACCAAGAGGCCTCTGCAACAGCAATTAAAGGGGCCTGACTACTGCCCAAGCCGGCAGCAGACCTCGGCACGACCCATTCTGCTGAATTTACAAGGATGCAAGAGTGAAGGCTCCTATCGCAATTTGAGAAGAAGGCCCAGGAGGCTGGACTATGTACTCCTGAGACAGCAGTGCATGAATCTGTCAGAATGAAGACAAAAGTAAAGTAGAAACCCCAGAAAGAGAATCCAGGAATGCGGAATACCAAGGGAAGCCAAAGGAGTGAACAAAGTCAGCCCAAGGGGGAGACGTCACGAGAGCTACCACCACCTGCACGGCCAGAGGGGTGCGACTGCTCAACCCCTTTGTAGCTCATCTGGCCATTGCTCTCCCAGGTGTAGACAAGGAACTATGCGTGTAATGTTTTCCCTGTTAAGAGTTCAGTCTTGTTTGGATCCCATTGATTTCCATTGCCCAAGCCTTCTTTTTTATGTTTACCCCTTGTCATTGTATGTCGGGAGTGTTTAAGTTTCTTTTTGGTTTTTACAGGGGCTCAACAGCTATGTGTTGCATTTTTCAGCAATGTTAAAACTGTTAAGTCTTTGTCAACATTTAGAGATGGGCTAAATAAATTTTACATAAAGGGATGCAAATTAGTTCTTTTAGAGATTCCTGGGTAAAACATTAATGACTGTATCTAGATGTCCCTCAGGAGACTCATGCACTCATAGGTGGGATAGTGAATAGGTTATGGGCACTTAGAGCTGACTTAGTATTAGGAGGCAAGGTCTTGTCAAAAGAGGCGGGTCACGCTGGGTATGACCTGGAAGGGGTTATCTCCTACCCCAGCTCCTGCACACTCTCTGCTTCCTGGATACCAGGAGAGCAGCTTTCTTCTCCTCAGATCTTTACAACGAGCTGTGCTTCCTGGAGCCTCTGCCAGCTGTGAGCCAACAAACCTCTCCTTTAAGTTGCAAGGTCTGGTGCTATGTCTCAGTGACAGGAATGCAGTGACTAATGCAGGACTCCTATACCACCAGAACCTGGACAAAGCTTTACTGGTAGCAGAAGTGGTACACTAACAGTCAAAAAGAAAACAGGAAGACATTTTCACCTCAAAAGACCCTGAAGACCCAGACCTTCCTCAAGTTTTATCCTTGAGTCCTACTCAGAGCCTGGGCCACTATAAGTGCTCAGTGACTATCTGTCCAAATAATCGCTAAATGAATGTAACATGATTGATGGATAAGTATAACAGCTTTCGAGGTTTCTATTTTGCTTGTTAACAAAATAACTTCGACAAGCAATGGTAAAATGAATATATTCAGCATGAGACAAGAACAGTGGACAAGGTGGAGTGCATTATATGATTATTACAATACACAACTTTTCATGAAATCAGAATGTCTCTTGTTTTTAAAAATTAAGACAGTGTCACGTATTAAACATATTGAACCAATTTTCTTATAACTTTTGGAAATAAATTCATCTCTTCACTGTGAAAGAGCATGAAATATTTTAATTCCCAATTGGATGTGTTTTCTTTTTTAGAAAATAAAAGTGCACCATAATGAGCACTGACAGAAACATCCCCTCCCCCTCCTGTTTATTTGTCTTGCTGTAAGACTGAGGACAGAGCCTGGAGCACGGAACTTGCTCTTGAGGGCAGTGCTGACCCCTATGTGCCCACTGCACCTGGAGACCCTTGCCCACCGTTGGGTGGCCCCACAGGCCACATACGCTTCATCTCGGAGACCATGTTTCCCCATAAAAGCCAAACGACACAACAGCACCCTTGCTGTTTTCAGTTCACAAGTTTTGATTTTTGACACAGTTGACCAAGGCAAGAGTCAAAGAAGGAAGTTTGAGGAAACGGAAGAGGTGAAACCTGAACAGAGATAACCCATTTCCAAATCAGGTCCCTTGTTCAAAATTAACTCCTGAAAAGATGGCGGCCACAGTAAAGCTGTTGTGCTGATATTACTTTGGCTTATGCTAATTCTTACAGCTACCAAAAGTTTCAACAAATTTCTAGTCAAACTCCCAAAAATGTGTCACCCCCTACTCTCTCCTTCCCTCATATCAAATATACCTGAGTTACATAAGAAAATAAAAGATTTCTTAAAAAGTGAAAATGATGGCGCCCTGGTGCTACACTGTGTACTGTGCACAGCGCTTTCTACTGTCATCTTTAGTTCTGCAGACTAGATTCCCACGGTGATTAAAGGCCTCATAATCCCCTGACACAAGCAAAGTCCGGAGCCCTACAGCAGCATGACACACACCTGTCATTAAGCACAGAGCGGGAGGCCGAGCCGACAAGCTGACCCCGCGTCTTCATACCAGTGAGTTCATTTCCCAGAAGCGCCTCCCACAGAGTAAGCCCTCTCATGCATGCTCTGCTCCATCTCCCCAGAGCCCAGGTCTTACGTATCCCTTCAGCTCAGCGTACACACCATGTCCTCAGAAAAGCCTCAGCACTGGGCCTCTCCTCAGGGATGGACATACATCATCCTCTTGTTCTGTCCTCTCTCCTCCTCAGAGGCCTTCCTCAGCAGTGCGTCCCTTGTGTGCGTGTCTGGTGGATCATGGATTTTGGTCTGGAGTCTGTACTCTAGCCTAGCAAGGACCATGTCCATAAATGTGAAGTTCGATAAACATTAGTTGACTACTTGAGTGACAGTGATTTTCAAGGGTGGTCCTCCTGCATGTACACTCTGCTTGTTCTAAAAACAAGAGCACCATGATCATATGTTTATATGAATTTCCTTCTTTAAGATGTTTGAAGAAAATGTTCTGAGAAGAGTAATTTGAAAATTACCCTTCCATGATGTCTGCTACATCAAAAGACACAGATGGCCAGGGAGGTAAGAGTAAAGCTGCCAAAGTCTACCCAACAGCTGCTCACACAGACAAGATGAGCTAACACACCAGAGAACCGCCTCACTCTGAGTCCTGACCAACTCAGTCTTTGTTACGAGAGCGTCAAACGAGAAACATCCTCTCTTCTGTTCTATTCATGCTACCAGGAAAACTGGTAGGTATAATAATAAACACAAAACTGACAGCTAAACTATACGTCAATAATTTCAATTTAATCCAAGAGTTCTGAATAAATAAAAATAATCTAAAACATTGACTGCATCCTTCCATCTTTGTCTCTCTCAAAGCAGAAGCCAGCACTAGTGCTCAGCCTGGAGGACACTTCACATGCAACCCCTTCCCACGTGCTCTGGGGTCTCTGCCTCTTCCTGGGAGACGCCCTCACGTGCGGCTCTTCAGCTCCAGCAGGGGCGGCACAGAAAATGGCCAGTGCTGTGTTTGAGTACGCATATTTTGAGGATTAAGGAAAAGGATTTCGCTGGCTGGAATGGACGTTCACAGCACTGGTATAACGTTCACAGCTGTGTAAACGAACAGCACGTCACAACTGACATGTAGTGGGTGCGTGACCACTACCAGGCCTGGAAAAGGATCTCCTTTCATTCTCAGACCAGCTTGTTGATGTGGAAGCCACTCTGCCCCGCAGTGTCTTTCCCTTCTGTGAGGTAAGCTGGACTTTAACTTATGCCACCAGCAGCCTTGTCCCTTTACAGTTTCCTCTCCAATCCACATTTCACTTAAAGTATGAAAACCAGCACTAAGAGATTTACTAGCAGCTATTCTCAGGATATGTTTTTCAACAATCTGAATTAGGAAAAAATATATTTCAAGCTCCAAGATCATTTTATTTATTTTTTAAAAATTATTTTATTTTTATTTATTTTTATTTATTTTTTATTTATTTATTTATTTATTTTTTGAGACAGGGTCTCACTTTGTGGTTCAGGCTGGCCCTGAGCTCAGCCTCTAACTCACATCACAGAAATCCTCCTGCCTCTGCCTCCTGAGTGCTGGGATGACAGACGTGAGCCACCACGCCCGGCACTGTGGTATGTGGTGCTGGTTGCTGGGCGTGAGTCTCCATGCCCAATATTGTATGGGGTTACCAGGGAATCGAACCCAGGTCCTTGTGCTTGCAAGACAGGCGCCGGAACCACTGAGCTAAATCCCCGGCCACTCCAAGATTATTTTACACAAATCTTATTTTGGAGAAATAGGGAGATTCTTCTTAGGTGGGAACAGCTGTATCAATTTAGGAATCTGATACATGAATTAAGGCAGAATCTTTTAGATAATAATGAATTTTAAAAGTCTTCTTATAGGGAAATGCTTGAGAAAAAGACACTTTTGAAGAGTAATGGCTTACTGACTTCTATGGTCTATTGGTGTATGTCTTTGTGTAGAAAGGGTTGTTCACTTATCAGAATACTGAAAAATAAATTTTAAAAATAATTTATTGCATGAAAGTCCCCTGGTTAGTATTGAAGAAATCATATTTATCCTTTAGCTCTTAATACTTGAGTAGGATTCTTTATGTCTTTAGTGAAACGAGTTTTAATTCTTCACAATTTGTTGTTCAGTGTCATATTATATTATGAGAAAAGTCAAACATCACCTAAAAATTTCCATTGGATGACTGAGACCATCGTTACATCTTCTCTCAAGAATTTCATAAGCATGGATAATATATCCGCTGTGCTTCCTTTGGTCTTCGAATGGCAGAACCTCCGAACACAAACATCTTACAAAATGAAGACATTTTTATCTCACAGCGTAAGAAATCTGAAAACTGGAGGCTCCAGGGCTTGTGCCAGCTCTCTGTCCTCCTGACGCCTGACTCTGCCCTTCACGGCCTGGTAGGTTTACCACTGGCCAAGATCCCCCCGTGGTCAGAGGATGCCTGCGTCAACCTTAGCATTATATCGACTCACACCAATGTCCGAAGAAAGGAAAGCAGGTGCCTTAACTCTCTGTAACTTGTTTAAGATCGAGAAAACCTTTCCTGGAAGACTGAACTCAGATTGACCAGAACTACAACAACTTTCCACCTTGGAAGTGGTCACTGACAGAGGATGATGGTACCCAGGGCCATCACCTCAGGTGTTACCCACTTGAGATGTAGCAGGTTCCACTGTATCCCAAGAACAACACGCCCAAGGCCTGACCTTAATCACCAGGACTGGAATATTTGGAAAGGAGGGCTTTGTAGAAATAAGTTAAAGATCTTTCAATGAGATCATCTTGGGTGAGAGTGAGCCCTAAATCAAATAACTGGTGTTAGTACGAGAGGAAGGACAGAGGACAGAGACACTGAGGGGCTGCAGAGACTGAGCAGAGCATCAACAAGCAAAGAATACCAAAGATTGCTAGCAAGCGCCAACAGCTAGGAGACATGGCGTAGATCCTCCTAGATACCGAACCTCCAGAAGGAAGCAATCCCGCCCGCTGCCTTTTGAGACGTCTGCGTCCATTTCTGTCGTCTCCAGTCAGCCAGTGTTGGTGCTGCTCGCCTGACAGCAGCCTTGGGAACAGCCCCACCTTCTTGAAGCAGCGGAGTGCAGAGAAGGGGGAGAAACCTGAACCAAGCCAGGCAGCGAGGAGGGAGCAACCAGGTGTGGCAGGGAGAGAGAGACATCTCAACTACACCAATTCTGTCTTTTAAAAACAACGGTTTATTTCAACTGATTCATCAAAGTGTAAACAACGCTGGGGTGCCATGTGATATTTCAATAATGCACAGATTATACAATATTTCCTTTTGCTGAAGACATTCAAATCCTATCTTCAAGCTTTAAAAGATCAAGCATACTGTCATTATCTAAAGGCTCCTGACTCTGCAATAACACACCAGAAACTGTTTTCATGTTTACCTGTAACTTAGTGACACTTAAATAGCATTTCTTATTTCTTTCTGTCCCCTAAAATTGACTCTTCAAAAATAAATAGTCTATTTTAGAATTCTTCAAGAACTACAGAAACATTTTAGACAGTAGAGTTCTCATACACCCAAAATATGTCCCCAACATGTTACATTTACTTGCTATGGTACACGCTTGCAGGATACATCTTATATAGATAACAGCTTTGTTACAATAAACCCTTCAGTAAAGAGGTGATGATGAACTCGGAAGCCTCACTTTCACACGTGGCCCCACTCTGTGCTGCACTGTACAATTAATAAACCAATTTTTGCACGTTATTCTTAAAGTTCATACTCTATTCAAATTTTCTTAATTTTTATATAATATCTTCTTTCTGGCCGAGGACACAAAATATACTGCACATAAAACCAACTGGAACTACATAAAATTCTATGCTGACAGGATGCAAAATAATTAGAATGATAATGAAATTTGTGAAGTTTTACATTTTGGTATAAACATGACCCAAACCAAAGTGATAAAAAACTAAGCTTTCGTTCAAACATAGTCCACTGACAAGAGCCACCGTGTCAGGAAGTACGTGCTGCGGTGCAGTACAACAGGTCACGTCAGAACCACAGCTCTGCTAGACCAGAAATCCAGCCAGTCCACCAGACCGGCCAAGCGGCGGCGTCTGGCATGCACCTGGGCTGCTAATGGATAGCTCCGCTCCTCTTGCCACGCAGCTTCTCCCCTGCTGCCCCCAGTCCGGGCGGGCTCTGGGTGGAGGACTCAGGCCAGCACCGCCTTCCATTCTCCACCTGCGCTTGCCGCCTGCTGGACTATCCCACCTGCAGTCAGCACTGTAAACCTGGACTTATCTTTTTCTTGTCCAAATCGACTCTTTGGGAAATATTCCTGTGAGAGTTAGTACTACTGCAAGTTAAACTCCAAGTGATTTTCATTCCTCATTGCCTGCACTGTCCATCTGATTTTACACTGACATGCAATTTGAATTCTCTGGTCCCCGGAATGCAGCCCACAGTTTCCCAAAAGCTTAGCTGCACTAACCTCCTCACTCTTCTCAGGACCTCTGGGCCGGCTGGGGTCAGCACGGGCCCTCTGTCCAGTCTCCGCCACCTCCGGGGACGCTCCCTGCAGTCACTGCTGTCTGACACCTGGCAGGAAGTGTTCTCTGCCCACCACCGCTGGCACTTCCTGCTGGATACTCGGTGATGGGCACTCACTCTGCAGGTGTGGGTTGATTCGAAGCATCCTGGTCTGTCCCCACCGGATGCCAACAACACCGCCACACACGTTCTGTGAGGTGGCGGAGTCATCCTGGGTCAAGAGCCACAACCTTAGATTTGACTTTCATGTTTTTCACAATTTAGCTACTAAATTTTATGCCTGGCTTCACCTGTCCAAATAACAGGTGTGTTTTGTGTGTTCCAGAGGCCTCTCCATTGTTCTGCAGTGACATCTGCCCCGTTTGTCCTCTGAGGGCCGTCTTCACTCTTCTATCTGCTCGAAGGCCTTGTGGCCCCACATAATCTCTTTGAAGCCATCCATGGTCTTTTATTTCTCTACATGAAAATTCAGTTTGAGCCCAAAACACATTCTTGATCCAACTTTATTGAGTGCAGCAACAGAGTCACCACAGGACTCTGGGACCATCACGTCAGGTGACGTGGGACAGAAGTGAAGTTCTTATTTAAGCCACTCTGAATCTCTCCATTACTGCACTGGCATCTGGCCCTGCCCTTTAGCCAGCACATCCCATCATGTGTGCCTTCTGTCATACACACGGCCTGTCCTTTTCTCAGCAACCTACTGCGAATTTTACTTTCAAATATTTGAATACAAAGAAAATATAAAACACATCCTCTAGGAATGAGACTATTTTCTCCACAATTTCTGTGAACTTATTTTTCCCCTCATGCAGTGGTGGTGAGCAGACACCTGGCCACAGCAAGGTGTCTGTGACCAGTGAGGGTCCAAAAGGTCGCCATCGCTGCCCTGGGCAGTTGGACTCTCTGGCGTGGTTACAAATGGCTTCTCCAATATCCTTCTGTCTGACCTCTGCCTTTCTCTCTTCTTTTTAGAACAAGTACCTTTTGCTTCACCACTGATATTTGAGATAGTAATGTTAACATGTTTTAAAGGACCCGTACCTATACTATATCACCCAGAAAATAAAGATGCCAGTAAGCTTCAAGATTTAAGGATAGAAAACGAACACATGGAACTTTAGCTTAAAGGAAACAATCTGAGATTTTCTAAAAAGCCACCTAGGATGGTCTACGAAAGATGACTGAAACACGTGAGAGTAAAGTTCACTGCAGAAAGCTGCGACCTATCGCAAGACATGGCAGTGTCTATGGAAGGCAGCGTTATGTGGGCAAAGAAATTTCTTCTGAGATCTGCCCATTCATCTGACTCAATAAGCATTCACTGACCATGAATGGGCATCTTTGTGGACAGATTTAAAGCATAATGCCAAGTTCTAGTCAAAACCATCTCTGTAGACTTTTTCTTTCTTGCTGAATTTGCCTCAAGTCAGCAAAAGATGGAAAAATCACTGTCTTTGTGTCGACACTTCAGAGCTCCTTATCGATGCCTCATTCACTGACGCCAACTCCAACTGCTGATTTAAGAAATGTTTCAATAGCAATAGCATAAGAAGCAACCTCAGACTATGTGTAACAAAAGCATCAATCTTGCATCTCAAACTTGTGCTCAGCTGGGAATATGGTCCTTTCTGACAAGTAGCATTTCTGACACACACAATATTAAATTCAGAGCAAATGAAGATTCCCTCCTCGTATAATACCCTTCTGGCTAATACAGTGGGAGGTCAATGGTGCTTGAATATTAGCAAAGGCCAGCACAAGGTGAGGTCTGGGGGCGGGGGGGATCCTGGATCCTAAATCTCTACAGAGCTCCTCTCTCTCCCTCTATCAATTACAGATCAAGGTTTATTTATTTATTTTATTTTTTTTGAGACAGTCTTGCTTTGTAGCTCAGGCTAGCCCTGAGCTCAGCCTCCAACTCATATCACAGCAATCCTACTGCTTCTTTTTTTTTTTTTTTTTTTAGGTTTTTGGAGACAGGGTCTCGCTTTGTGGTTCAGGCTGGCCCTGAGCTCAGCCTCAAACTCACATCACAATCCTCCTGCCTCTGCCTCCCAAGTGCTGGGATTACAGGCGTGAGCCACCACGCCTGGCGCAATCCTACTGCTTCTACCTCCGGAGTGCTGGGATTACAGGCGGGAGCCGCCATGCCCGGCACTGTGGTATGTGCTAACTCCTGGTGGGTGTGAGTCTCCACGCCCAGTACTCGTATATGTGGTTACTGGATTGAACCCGTGCTGGAACAACTGAGCTAAATCCCTGACTCCCAAGGTTTAAATTTGTAAATAAAAAATGAATCAAATTCTTTCAAAATAGCTGCCTTTTGGCAATTTAAAATGAATAAAACTTTCTAATATTGTATAGTCCCAAGGAAAGGGCTTTTCTAAAAAACAGAGGCTAATCAGTGTATATTTAGGAACAAGCTACTGATAACTTTCTGTGACATCAGAACTAGAAGAAACATCACTGAACTCCTGCCATTTTGGGGATTGAATTCAAATCTGCTCAGTCACTTTTCCACATCTTTTAAACTTTACAACAGTTGGTAATAATATAGATGCTCAAGGAAGCGGTAGATACCTGAAAAGGTAGTCCAGTCACACTCATAAATTATTCCTGTTTTCCACCTAAAATTCCCTGCGTCTAAACACAAGACAAGAGCTGGGGCCGCCACAGCCTCTACTTCACAGGTTTTCTTAAGAAAAACAGCCCAACCATCTTCCCATTTCTCTCACTCTTCACCATGTCAGAGATACCACAGCTTTCCCTCCCCCTGGGACCGGGCTAGTTTTCAATACTCTTTTCATTTCTATGAAGTGAGTCATAATTTTGCCTTCAGGACCCAACTTGAGCCTAGCTCTTCACACGGCATCCGGCTAGACCCGCTGTGTGGTCCCCAGCCCCATGGCTCTTGGCCTTGAAGAATGCCCACAACTCGGGCCAGGGAGTTAGCTCAGTGGTTCCGGCGCCTGTCTTGCAAGCGCAAGGGCCCAGGTTCGATTCCCCGGTAACCACATAACAATACTGGGTGTGGAGACTCACACCCAGCAGCAACCAGTACCACATACCACAGTGCCGGGCGTGGTGGCTCACGCCTGTAATCCCAGCACTCGGGAGGCAGAGGCAGGAGGATTGTGATATGAGTTTGAGGCTGAGCTCAGGGCCAGCCTGAACCACAAAGCGAGACCCTGTCTCAAA
>PVIR01031238.1:0-19627 GCA_004026965.1 Petromus typicus
GAGGCTGAGCTCAGGGCCAGCCTGAACCACAAAGCGAGACCCTGTCTCCAAAAACCTAAAATAATAATAATAATAATAATAATAATAATAATAATAATGTTTCTTGTGTTGGATGTTATAATTGTCCCTTTGGTATAAATATGTATATTTTTAACAGCAAGGTTCTACTCTGATAATCTCAAATTTATGCAAAAAGTTTTGCAGTTCATCATTAGATTACTAGGGAATTTAACAGATTCCAAAATGTAACATAGTCTGTGGAAACAAAAATTAAGGGTCACAATTTCAGTTTTTCTAAAACAATATCTATTTCTAAAAATCACAGTTCCAAAAAAGTTAATATTTTTCACTCCATAATGGCAAATAAATGAAAATAGCACTTTAAAGGTTAATGAAACCAAATGGAATTGTTTTTTGTTTCCTTTGCAAAGTATATATGTTTTTGAAAGGATTTTTCTTGTTTTCATGTTCTCAGTTTCAGTGGAAATATTAAATGACAGAAGCAAAGAAGTAGAAGTTAGTGGGTTTTTTTTGTTGTTGTTGTTTTGGTTTTTTATTTTTTATTTTTTTTTCTGAAAATAGTGACTAGGATGCCCTACCAGCATGTTTCAAACTAGCATTAAAAAGAAAAAAAAAAAAAACTTCATTGGTCATGAGTCTAGTTGTTTGAAACAACAAATGTACATTTACAGAGAGCATGCCAGTATGCCAATGTGGCACTCTTATCCTCTGCTTTTCTTGAAAACAAAAACTAAGATATTTTAAGTTGCCAGACAAATAAAGTGTCCTTAATGTTGAGATTGTAACAAAAAAGTAAGGAAACAAATTTTATATATATGGGGGGGTGGTAGGGTGGGTGGGGCTATGGGAAAAAATGAGAATTAAGTTATGTCTTATACTGGTACAAATCCCCATTATGGAGTGCAATCATGATGTGTATATTTAATGTACAAATAAAGATAATTTTAAAAAATGCATGATCCTGATGTGCTGTTTTTTACATCTACTTTAGCTTTAGAGCAAAAATCTAAGAGGTGTGCTGGAATGAATATGAATATGAGATGAAATATCACTTTTGTCCTATTATTGACCACCTCCCTAAACTTGAATTTTCTAAAATTTAGGCCTCAATTATTAATTTAAAAAATAAGTAGTAATACAAGTTTACCAATGTGTGTATATACACAAACACACACACACACACACACACACACACACACACACACACACACATATATATATGTATGTATATTAAACCTGCCCAAAATATGTCTCACTAACAAAAGTAATCTCTTAGTGTCTTTATTAGGTGGGTGAACTCAAAAGAGCTTCCTCCAACATGGGATGACAGGTTATTTCTCCTTGTCACCGATGTATGTTTGGCTCATTCATAGTGTGAATCAATCAGCACCTCTACCGATATGTGTTACTTTCTTTGTTCATCTAGTATGTATTGAATACCTAACAGCTAATATCTGTAGTGCTCAATGGTAATTAAAAAGATGATTGAAATCCAATTCTTCTCTTAGGCAATGCATGTGAGCATTTTGCATAAACCTTCTTCAAGAAGTAGAGCACTCTCTGAGGTTTCCATTTCTCATAGGAGATCAAAAAACAAACAAACAAACAAACAAAAAGATACAAAACTAATGTACATTAAAAAGCAATAAAGAATATTTTGGATATTTTTCAGAAAGATTCTATAGCTGCTGGCAGAGAGAATTCATAAAGGTATCTCATCTTCCAGTCAACTGTAGAGAGACACGTGCTCTGTTATAAAAGAACACAATCTTTTCTCCTTGTAAGTTTTCCTAGGAAAGAGCTTCTGTTTTGCTTCTCATAAAAGTGTTCATTAGAAGATACTTTCTCATAGTACAAAAGTAAGAAAAACAAGAGATAAATTATAACTTGATTCAAAAGACAGCTGTGGACAACCAAAATCATAACTTAGATTCTGGCCAGTCTCTAGTATCGGTATGGTATGTTGTTGGGAAGAGTGGTAAATGGATGAAAAATTATTTCATCTTAAGCCTTCAGAAAAATAACCAAGTAAAGCAAAACAAGAAAATCTTATAAAGAAGTCAATCTCAAAAATTCTTGAAAAGTAATACTAATAGACTATGAAGAGAAAAAAAAGAATAAACAAAACAGAAAACTTATTACTCAGCACATAACATCCTTAGCTGGAGGAAAAGTTTTAAGTTAGAACCTAGTTACAATCTTGAAACACTTTTGAAAAGGATTATTCTACCAGACTCTTCCATCTTTATATATTCTCAGCTTTATAATGTGTAGTTATAACTATATAAATTCTAATTCACCTATATCAAACATATGCACAGATATACACAACTAAATTTCATAAATATTTCATAAATTATATAAATATTTATTAATAATTATGGTTCTACAACTATTCTGAAATCTACTGTCTTGGCTTTACAAGTCTTGGAGGTTCATTTAGATATTTATGTTTTTCAGAAGGCTACTAATGTCACCCAAGTTTTAATGACAATAAATGACTTGTAGTTTTACATGATTGCTAAGAAATTTGAAGCCTGGTAAAAGGTATAATAAAACTTTAGAGGTGAAAGGAAACTTAAAATTAACTAGTTTTCCCCCTCCTTCCCCTCTTTCACATCTGTTTCCTTCACTGATCCAGCAAAACAGTGAATGTTTCAAAAAAACACTGTTGACCAGATGTAGAAAAAGGAGAATGAATGCATTTATTATACAGAAATCAATTTTTTATCAGTGATCTCTTACAGTTCTCTCCATTTTGGCCAAAGTTAAAGACAGAGAAATTCTGTAATAATGTTATTTATTATTAAAGCAAGGTTAAGTAGGATGTAATTAGTTGTTTGCTCCTCACCTTTCCCACTAGATCTCAGTTATTTCACTGACTTCATGATATTGAGATCTCTCCTTTCACACTGCAATATTTGAGACCATACTTGGAGTGATTTGTGGCTTTACACAAATTCAGATTTGTTTTTGTTATTGTTGTTGTTGAAATGAATACTATCATCACTGAAAGCCTTCCCAAGTGGAAAGGTAGGAAAAATAATCCCAGAGAGGGAATGATAAACCCCAATCTAATTTGGTATTAAAAACATTCAAATTCAGGATAATTCCTAAAAAATTATGATCTCCTTTTCACTTGTCTTCCATCATGCACTATATGAAGATTTGTTTTGGAGAAACAAACCTGTCCAGAGCTCAAGATTGATTGACACTAAAATGTCATTTCAATTCATCTAAAAATTCAGCTTGCTTGTACTCCTATTGATCTTTCGATTATTTTCCCATAACTTGAAGGATGAGTCTTGTCAAATTTTAGGAGACACCATTGTTTTCAGTAGACAGAAAGGCTTTTTAGAAAAGAGCACACCAGACACTTATCATATCTCTCTTGCTGACAGAACCGATAGTGTTTCTCTACAGATATTAGCCTCAGGAGTAGGTTATTAAGAAAATCATGCCACACTACTAATAGCAAAGAAAAACACGAGTCTTCCTAAAGATCGTCATGTAGCTCAATCACTTTTAATAAAAGAACAAAAGGGAGTGATGGGGTATATTCTGATACTTAGGAAGGTGTGTGAATTATATATAAGAAGTGCACTCTTCAGTAAAAAGAGAAGCAATAAGCACATTTCTCAAATACCTAGTTTTTTCCTGTTAAAAAATACACCCTTATCAACTCAACTTGAAGATAATGAACTATAAACTGACAACATAAAATTCAATCACATTCATTTCTTTGATTATGTATAATCTACAGAAATGCTTACAGACCTTATGTAACACTTAGCTGTGAGGATTAATATCTCACAAACAGTACCCTGCTAAAAAAATAACAATTTGTGAATGAAAACAGAAGGAAGAAAGAAAAACTTGGGAACTAATTTGAAATTTCTTTTAAAAATAATTATATTTTATATGTCTAAAGTTTGAAGGTTATAGTGATTTTATAAAAATTCAGTTGCATTATAAAAAATGATGTTTTACTATGTTATAGGTATATCCTTCAAACTGTAACAGTCTCAAAATGGTCCTCTAAGTGGCAACAACAAATAAATTTGTTTTAGTTTTAAAATCTTACAAGGAATGCTTCTAGTATAAAATATCAATATGTAATGCAAAGTTTGGGAAACTTTTTGTAACAATCTATATCACTTTTCATCAATAAGTTAGGGTTCTCAAGAAAAACAGAATCAATAAACATGATATGTATAATTTACCCAAAAGGATTTGTTAGGTAAACTTACAGATGAAAGATAGAGAAGTTCACAGTTACTGTCTACGGGATCAGGGAAGGAAAAATCCGCAGTGATCTTCTCATGCAGAAGAACTGGAAGACACAGTACCTTCTAAGCCCAAAAGGTTAGAAGTCACAGAGCAAGAAGATCAAGGTTGTGGCATCAGTTGGTGTTCAAAGGCCTGGAAGCTCACTAGAGAGTCCCCAGTGTAAATCTATATTGGAAGTCTAAAGAACTGGAGAGCCAGAGATAAGTATGTCAAGGCCATGGAGGCACAGCGCTCATCTGAAAGGCTGGACCTCTTCACTGGGTTCACTTCTTTCTCTTTTTGTACTGTTCAGGCTTCCAGTCTGTTAGCTCTCACCAGCACACGTAGGTGGCTCTTCCTTCACCTGCATGTCAGACATCACAGAAATACACTACTATTCTGATAGAGATTCAGTCAAACTGATACATTTCAACTGATCCTCACACTCAAGTCCAACATTCTCAATAATTTCATACCTTTTTATGTGTTTTAATTTTGGAATATTTTTACATGGTTAAATATTTGGTAAATATATATGTATATATATATATATATATATATATATATACATATATATATATATATATACATATATATATATATACATACATACATAACTGGTAAATATACATTATTAAATAGCTATTTTTTCAATTAAGAAAAGTCTTAGAATCAAAAAATTACTGCAGTAAGCTTCAATTTTTTTACATTTTTAAATGCTGCATATAATTCTACCAGTACATTGAATCATAATAATTTAAAATATGTCCTTAAATATCACTAGTCATTCGAGAGATGCAAATGAAAACGACTTTAAGATTTCATCTCACTCCACAAAGAACAGCTGCTATCTCAGAATCAGCCAGAAACAAATGCTGATGAGGCTGCAGAGAAGAAGGAACCCTTCTCCACTGCTGATGGGAATGTAGACTCATACAAACGCTGTGGAGATAAGTTGGGACATTCCTCAGAAAGCTAGCACTGGAGGTCCCATTTGACCCGGCCATAGGTCTGCTAGGAATATACACACATGAATTAAAAGATTCATATCACAGTGACATATGTGCACCCATGCTGATAGCAGCTCAACTTGCGTTTGCTATATCTTAGAAACAACCAAAATGTCCATCAACTGGAGACTGGATAAAAAAGCTATGGTTCTTCTACGCAATGGAGTATTATTCTGCTATAAAAAATGATAAGTTTACATCATTTAACATAAATGAACATACCTTGAGGACATCCTCATAAGTGAAATAAATAGGTCACAGATGTGTAAATATCGTATCTTTTCTCTGGTATGAGAAAATAAGATGAAAATGAGTTCTAGAATGTATGTTATATATTGTGAAATAGAAAACACTCACAGTGAAATGGAGTGAAGGGGGAAAATAATGAAATTATAATAAAAAAAGGAAACAAAGTTTATGTATATAGGGGGTGGGGTGGTAGGGTGAGTGGGGCTATGGGAAAAAATGAGACATAAGTTGTGTCATATACTGGTACAAATTCTCATTGTTGAGTGCAATCATGTTGTGTATATGAAATGTACCAATAAAGATTTAATAAGAAAAAAATGTCCTTAATTTGTAGATATCAGTCTGAATCCAATATTTATTTATTAAAATAATGCCAAATTATTCTTTTGTTACAATACCACAATAAAGGCATGATATAACCCTCCCATATTATCAAATTAAGTTCTAAATACCTGAAAAATTTAGGTATTTTATGCATTGAAACAGGCACAAGAAGTGGGAAATACCTGAATAAACTGAAGCGAACAAGAAGACCTTATGTCTTGACATAACTTCCTCTTCTAAGGGACAAGATTTCATTCTTCTATACAGCTAAATAAGTGAATGCCAGTATTTTAGAATTTTAGACATTTAAATTTCTAGGTAGCATTCTGTTAACTACAGTTAACACAATGACAAATGATGATTCCTTCTGATTTATTTAGATTATTTTATGAAATATAAACTTGAATATTTTCAAGAATTAGTCAGTTTCTGATTGTTTTAGTTTTTAGCTTTCTTTATATATATTCAGAAATTTTGATCAGCATATTATTTTTATTCATAAAATCCTCCAAATCTGGGACTTATTTTTTCCATCTCTTGATAATGTAAATAAGAATTCTTTATCTAAGACAGAGACAAGTAAAATTTTTTTGTGTTTTATTATAAAATTTTATTACTTGTATTTTAGAGTTAAGTTCTGTTATATATTTGATTTAACTTTTTTCATTGCAAGTTTTACACCTTCCTTATCTTCATCTCTTCTTTTCCTAAGTAAATCCAAAATTTTAAACAAGGATAATACTGTGGCAAAACCACTACTAATTCTCCAGTCTTTGAAAAAAATCAATCTATGTATTTCTGAATTTTCTTTTTCTACATGCAAATTTTAACAATATAACTCCGTCTTATATCTATGTAATAGTTCCGGAAATGGATGAGTGTGAGATATTTGACTTTGTTTTTGTTTCAAAAAATGCTTTAGCCAATGACATTAACTTACCATTAATATGGAATTTGGAGTTAGCATGTTCATCATTACTGAAGCCTGTTTGGATACTATCTAATAGTGACTTGAAAGTGCAGATAAATGTGAGGAAAAGTGATTTGTCAATGATACTGAATCTTCTCACTTAGGAACTAGGTCTACATCTTTTTTACTTATATTTTCCTTGATTTTTGTCTTTGTTTTGCATTTTTTGATCATATAGATCCTGTTTGTTATACATTAATTTTACTCTTACGTATATTTCTGCTCATATGTTATTTATGTTTTAAATTACAACTCCTGAAAGATTTGTTTAGATTTTAATTGTATTATTCGTGCTTCTTATAATTTGAGGCTCTACTAAAATTTGAGGCTCTACTAAAATATTCATTTTCTGCTACTTTTATAAAAAATCACTTCAAATTTAGTCTTTACAAATAAAAAAACTGGGGCCAGGGATTTAGCTTAGTGCTTCCAGTGCCTGCCTTGCAAGTACAAGGGCTCAAGATTGATCCCTGGTAACCACATACAACACTACTGGGCGTGGTGATTCACACCCATCAGCAATCAGTACCACACATCATAATGCCAGGCATGGTGGCTCATGCCTGGAATCCCAGCACTCAGCAGGCAGAGGCATGAGGATTTCTATGATTTCGAGGCTGAACTCAGGGCTAGCCTAAATTACAAAATGAGACCCTGTCTAAAAAAAAAAAAAAAAAAATTAAAAACCCCCAAAGCAAAACTGTTCTGTTTAGTAGCCCTATGGACTGAGAAAGTTTACTTTATTTAAGGTGTATGTATATTTAAGGTGTAAATGTGGTTCTAGGCTTGTAATCCAGGGATCTGCAGGGCTGTGCTTTCTGGGCTTCTAGTGCAGTGAGTTTGGTCTCCTTTTCCAGGTCTCAGAGGCTCATTGCACTTCTGCGCTCACATCCCCTTTCCTGTCTTCATAAATAGCAGCCCTGTTCTGGTCTTTCACACTCTGTCATTGCAGCTTTTCACTTCTGCTTCTCTTTTCCACAGTTAAAGGCCCCTGTCATTACATTGAGTCTTTCAGGATATTCAGTATTATCTCTGTCCATGTAAGTCAGCTGGGTAGCAACTTCCATTCAACCATAAATGTAACTGCTTTTTCTAACCTAAGTAACATACTCATAAGATTTGGGAATTAGGAAGCCGTAGATAACTTGGACCATTATTTTCTCTAATTTATAGGTCTATTTTTAAAATTTTATAATTTTCTGAAGAATTAAACTTTAAAACCTTGCTTTTTGTCTTGTCATATTTTGTTTTTAATTTGTTTATTAATAAAACTACAATTCTTTTATTACTTTGTGTGTACATTAATTTCAATTTTCAGTCAATTTGTATCTCAGAATCTTAAATATACTTCTTATACACAGCCTCATGCTTTTTAATAGTTGACATCAATATT
This sequence comes from Petromus typicus, assembly GCA_004026965.1. Taxonomy (NCBI): domain Eukaryota; kingdom Metazoa; phylum Chordata; class Mammalia; order Rodentia; family Petromuridae; genus Petromus; species Petromus typicus. The sequence goes on from PVIR01031238.1 coordinate 8,237, forward strand.
TGTTAAATACTAAAAGATAGATTTTCAAAAACTTCCTAGTACATCAATTAAAATTACTAGATGAGTGTTTTACATAATGAATCATTCAATATTGTAGAAACTAAATTATTTAATTTCTACAGAAGTTTTTTATTTTGAAGCTTGATGTGCCTGGAATGCTTAATGTCTCAATTGTACTGGAAAGTTCTGCCTAGAAAAAAATCATCAGGATTACATATCATTACAAAAGAGTATTCAAAGTTACAGAATATCTTAAGCTGGACTTTTTCCCAGTAAGGTCTAACTAATACTCTTATCTGATATTACTAGTATCTAATATTAGTACTGAAGTCTAAAAATTACTATATTCATCTGGAAAATAGACATGAAATTCTTACTGGTAAAATTGTTGTAACTATGTGAGTTGAAACCAAACCACAACATGATAACATAACTGTGACAGAAACTTCTGTCTGTTGTTTAACATTCTAACTTTGAAGAATAAAATCTCTGAGTTTTACATGTTCCTCTGGCCAACACAAGGACAGACCACACGACTAATTCTCCCTCTTATCTAGGTGTTATCAGATGACTACATTTGGGTTGGTAGGTGACAGAATGTAAGGTTGGCAGCTTCTCAGTCATCCAAAAGCTGCTTTCTTTGAATTCTTTGTTTATTTATCTGATGGCATAAGATGAAAGAAGCTTTCAAATTCTACCATAGAGTAGAAGAATCTAACTCCACCTAGACTTACAGGATAAAAATTAGCATCACAATAATTTCTATAGTATAAATGAGATCAAACAATAGTTTGTCAACATAATCCATACCATATTGATAGAAATGATTCTATATTAAATCAACAGGATTTTTCAAATATTTTCTGAAACTATTCTGGTACATACAAAATAGACAGAGTCAAATCAACATTCCTTTTCTGGAGGAGAAAACCTAGGAATCTTCTGGAGAATTTCAAAGTTATTATCTTAAAATAATATTTTAATAATATTCTACACTCAATTTTTTTTTTGCCTCATTTACTCTGTGATGCACAAGTCTGAGAGATGTGTTTCTTTCAGTTTTACATGTTAGGAATGTTGTGTTCAAAGACATTTGTGATGTATCAAATGCTCAACACAATTACCAAAGTAAAAAGAATTACAAAACTAAGGTAATAGCGAATTCTGGGAAGATGGCAGAATAGTAAAAGCTGGAGACAACTGCCTCCATATAAATTGTTCTTAAACCTGAAAACAGCATTGGGGGGAAGGAAAGGAAGGACAGCAGAGACACCTATATTGAAGAGATCAGAAGCAAATATTGATTAAGGCCAAAGAAAGAAGAGGGACCTAGGGATGCTTGAATAGTGTTAAGTCTGTCCCTTCTTTCCTCTCCCCAGAGGGGGGAGGGGCTGTACACCCTGCTGGACCTCACACAGGTGCCCCAGCACAGGAACCCAGCGAATGCAGACAGTGCACAGCCGGCCTCAGAGACCAGTTCACAGTGAGCAGCAGAACTGCTGCAGGCCTCCTGCAGCTGTGGTAAAGGGTGGAACACTCCCAGATCTGGACTCACGATAGAGGACAAAGAACCCATGAGGAAGCCCCGCCCACCACCTGAGGGGACCTAGGATCCATGCTGCCAAGAGAAGATGACTCCCAGCTCCTGGGGAATGAACCAAGATTGTCTCCATCACAGCTAACCAGCGACTGCAAGGCCTCCAGCTCTGGGACACTCCAATTCATGACTCCAACTGGGACCGCCCCCTGGCACCATACTGAAGGGGGCGGGCCCCTGCTCTGAGACCAGTGAACCTCTGCATCAATGAGTCTCTGTGTCCAGTGTCACTTACAGGACACTGGACTCACATCAAGGGAAAGCCTACAACTTCACAGCTCTTTTCCCCTGTGACCTATAAACTTCAAACTGTATGTCTCAGTCCATATAGGAATCAATCATTTCTTGCCTCCAACAACTGGCTATTAGTGGACTCAATCTTACCCTATTCTGTTTTTATCTCTGTTTGTTTGTTTTATTTAGTTCTGTGTTTTTGCTATTCTTGTTGCTGCTTTTCTTTTTTTCCCTCCCTTTCCTCTCCTTTTTTTCCCTTTATTTCTCCATTTTTTCTACTCTGTGCTCACTCTACTAGTCTTCATTTCTCTATTTCATTGCATCCTTTAATCTTATTGTTAATCTCTCTCTCTCTCTCCTCTATCTCTCTGCCACCTAACTCCTTGGTAACCCTTTCACTTCCAAAAGGTGATGCTTGAATAGTATTAATATATCTGTGGTTAATTTTAAGTCTGGGCATTTGATCATAGTTCTGGCTTATGAGGTTGGAGGGGTCAGAGCAACAACTATCAGTTTACCATTTCTTGGGTTATGTTTGATACTCTTAATGCTTAGTGCTTTTCTTGGGTTGTGTTTTAAACCCTTAAGACTTAGTGCTAATCTAAATGGACCTAAATATTAGGAAGAAAGAAATTTGCAACAAACATCACCAGATAATAGGACAACTACAAAGCCAAATACAACAGCAGGGACAAAAGCTCAGAAATGAGGAAACATTCAAAATCTCAAGTGCAGAGATTCTCACCCTAAGGTAATATGAGGGGAAGGGAAATGGAGAAATCTGAAACTCTATCATCAGGATTCTCTGAGATGATAACTAGAGAAGATCTAATGCAATGGAAATCAGAACTGATTTCTGAGATGAAAACAGAGATACTGGACATAGTTAATGGCATGATTAACAAAGCTAAAGAGGAAATGAAGGATCTAATAGAATCTGAGATAGCAAAAGCAAAGGAACCTCTTAAATTGCTACAAATAGAAACCCAGGCAATCAAAAAAGATAGTTCCATGACAAAGAACTTCTTAAAAACTTCATACATAAAAAACCTGCACTACAAATATCCTAAAGGAATTCTTGGAGAAAATAAAAGAAAATTATAAACCCAGGAGACCCAGCAGAGTCATCACACTGCGTCAAACAAAAAACTGATGGGAAAAGAACAAAATCAAAGCATAAAAGAGCCTAGAACAGGAAATCATGACAGCCCTAAGTCTATCCATAATAGTCATAACCATTAATGTCAATGCTCTAAGTGCACTAATTAAGAGACAAAGATTGGCAGAAATGGATCAAAAAGCAAGATCCTACAATCTGCTGCATACAGGAAACACACTTAATCCAGAGAGAAAGCCACAGACTGAAAGTAAAGGGATGGAAAACAATTCTTCATGCAACAGGAAACTGCAAAAAAGAAGGAGTAGCTATCTTATTTGCAGACAAAATAGATTTTAAACCAAAACTGATTAAAAGAGACAGAGAAGGTCACTATATTCTCATACAGGGAACTATCCAAGAGAAAGAAATAACTGTCTTAAATATTTATGCCCCAAACTCTAGTGCACCCAGCTATGTAAAACAAACAATAATTGACATGAAAAGCCAGATAAGAAGAAATACAATAATAGTAGGGCACTTCAATACCCCACTGTCACAAATAGACAGATCGACTGGACAGAAAATCCATAAAGAGGTGCTTGAACTAAACCAAACTCTTCAACAAATGGACTTAATAGATGCTAAAGAGTATTTCACACCACTAAGTGAGAATTTACATTCTTCTCAGCTGCTCATGGATCATTCTCCAAAACAGATCACGTGCTAGTTCATAGGACAGATTTAAGTAAATTCAAAGGAATTGAAATTGTCCCCTGTATACTCTCAGATCATAATGCCTTGAAACTAGGATGAAGAGGAAAAAATATCTCAAGACTTTCACAAAGACATAGAAATTGAACAAAACACTACTGACTAACCAATGGGTCACAGAAGAAATTAAAGATGAAATTAAACAGTTTCTACAATTGCATGATAACCCCAGTACAATGTGCAGGAACTTATGGGATACAATGAAGTCAGTCCTATGAGAAAAATTCATAGCAGTGAAGGCCTATATCAAGAAAACAAAGCAAGCTCAAACTAACAATCTAATGCTGAACCTTAAGCTACTAGAAAAAGAGGAGCAAAGCAAACCAAGAGCTAATACTAGGGAAGAAATCATAAGGATCAGAGCAGAAATTAATGAAATACAGACTAAGAGAATGATACAGAAAATCAACAAATCAGAGAGTTGGTTTTTTGAATGGATAAATAAAATTGACAGACCCTTAGCCAACCTTCTCAAACAAAGAAAAGAAAAGGCTCAAATTCACGCTGTTAGAAATGAAAAGGGGGAAACCACCACTGACCCAGTGGAAATACAGAGAATAATAAACACATACTTTGAAAGTTTGTATTCCAATAAAATGTAAAATGTAGAAGAAATGGATGAATTTCTAGACACATATGAACTTCTAAAGTTGAATGAAGAGGATAAAAAATATTAAATACCCCAAAATCAATCTGTGAAACTGAAAATGTAATAAAAAAAAAAAAAAACCTACCAACAAAAAAAAGCTCTGGGCCTGATGCCTTCACCCCTGAATTCTACAAAACTTTTAGAGAAGAGTTAACAGCATTACTCCTCAGACTCTTCAATGAAATCAGAATGGAAGCAGCACTATCAAATTCATTTCTAGAAGCAACCATTGCCTTGACCCCAAAAGCAGAGAAAGACCCAATCCAAAAAGAAAATTACAGGCCAGTCTCCCCAATGAACACTGATGCAAAAATCTTCAGTAACATACTAGCAAACAGAATGCAGACAGTCATCAAGAAGATCATACAACTGACCAAGTTGGATTCATCCCAGGGTTGCAGGGATGGTTCAACATATGTAAATCAATAAATATAATACACTACATTAACAGACTCAAGGATAGTAATCCTATGGTCATCTGAATAGATGCAGAAAAAGCATTTGACAAAATCCGACACCAGTTTATGATCAAACCCCTGCAGAAAATTGGAATAGATGGTCTGTATCTCAAACTAATAAAAGCTATTTATGAGAAACCAACAGCCAGCATTACCCTAAATGATAAAAAACTGAAACCTTTCCCACTAAGATCAGGTACAAGACAAGGATGTCCACTTTCACCACTCCTGTTCAATACTGTGCTGGAAACATTAGCCATAGCAATTAGGCAAGACAAAGAAATAAAAGGAATAAATATAGAAAATGAATAAGCTAAACTGCCATTATTTGCTGGTGACATGATACTCTATCTAAGGGATCCTAAAAACTCAACCAAGAGACTGCTAGACCTAATCACCAAATTTAGTAGTGTAGCTGGATACAAGGTGAATGCTCAAAAATCATTAGCCTTCATATACACAACAGATTCACTGAGCAAGAAATTGGGGGATAAATCCCCTTCACAGTTGCAACCAAAAAAATGAAATATCTAAGAATTAATCTAACAAAGGATGTGAAAGACCCCTATTCTGAAAACGACAACACGCTAAAAAAGGATATAGAAGAAGACACCAGAAAATGGAAAGACATCCCTTGTTCTTGAGTTGGAAGAATTAATATCGTCAAAATGGCTATACTCTTACAATTATTACACAGATTCAGCGCAATCCCAGTTGAACTCCCCACGGCATATTTCACTGATCTAGAGAAAATAATTCAGAAATTCATCTGGAATCACAAAAGACCTAGAATAGCAAAAGCAATTCTAAGCAGTGACATGATGGGAGTATTATTATCCCCAACTTGAAACTGTACTACAAAGCCACTGTGATAAAAAACCGCATGGTACTGGCAAAGGAACAGACCCTAGGACCAGTGGAGTAGATTAGAACATCCAGAAACAACTCCAGACACACTAAGCTATCTCATTTTGACAAAGGAGCCAAATACCCTCAGTGGAGGAAGGATAGCCTCTTTAACACATGATGCTGGAAAAACTAGACTTTAACCTGCCAAAGACTAAAGCTAGACCTAGCTCTTTTACCGTATTCTAAAATAAAATAAAAGTGGATTAGGGACCTAAATATTAACACAGACACACTAAACCTGATACAAAACAGGGTAAAACTCTTGAAGACACTGGTTTGGGGAAAGATTTCATGAACAAATCCCCCATAGCACAAGAACTGGTAGAAGAAATCGATAAATGGGATCTCAGCCTATTGAAAGTTTTCTGCACAGCAAAAGAAACCACCAGCAAATGAAAAGGCAACCAACAAAATGGGAAAGCATCTTTACCAGCCACCTCTCAGACAAAGATTTACTACCTAGAATATACAAAGGACGAAAAAAATCAATCCACTTAAATTTAAAGACCCAATTCAAAAATGGTCATCTGAAATGAACAGACATTTTTCAGAGGAAGAAATAAAAGCAGCTAAGAAGCATATGAAGAAATTTTCAACATCACTAGTTATTCAAAAGATGCAAATGAAAACAACATTAAGATTTCATCTCACTCTACAAAGAATATCTGCCATTTCAGAATTAGCCAGCAATAAATATTGATGAGGCTGCGGAGAAGAAGGAACCTTTCACTGTTGGTGGAAACGTAGACATGTACAACCCCTGTGGAGAACAGTTTGGAAATTCCTCAGAAAACTTGGATTGGAGGTTCCATTTGAACTGGCCATCATTCTGCTAGGTATATACACATAAGAATTAAAAGATTCATATCACAGTGACATGTGTGCACCTATGTTTATAGCAGCTCAATTTGTGATTGAGAAATCTTGGAAACAACCAAAATGTCCATCAACTGGAGACTGGATAAAAAAGTTGTGGTTCTTCTACACAATGGAGTATTACTCTGCCATAAAAAATAATGAGTTTGAATCATTTATACCTAAGTGGACATACCCTGAGGACATCCTCCTAAGTGGAATAAATAGGTCACAGATGTGTAAATATTGTATCTTTTCTCGGGTACGAGAAAATAAAGATGTAAATGAGTTCTAGAATGTATGTTATATATTGTGAAATATAAAATACTCAAAGAATAATAGAGTGAAGGGAGAAAATAATGCAATTATAACAAAAAAAGAAAGGAAACAAAGTTTATGTATATAGGGGTGGGAGTGGTAGGAATGGGTAGGGCTATGGGGAAAAGTGAGAAAAAAATTCTCATTGTCGAATGCAATCATGATGTGTATATGTAATGTACCAATAAATATTTCAACTTTTAAGAAATGGGGTAATAGTATTTTCTCTATTCCCCCTGCATTTCACTGGGATTGAAATGCTGCCAGTTGGTATTCAGTGCTAATGAAACAATTAGAAAAATTCTTGGATGTGAGGGTAAAGAAATAAGAACTGCCATCACTATGAAATTGTTTCCAATTCTTAGAAAAATATAAATCTATGATTATATCCAGCATACAATATAAAAAAAGGACATCTCTACTTTGTAGTTAGAATTTGCTTTACAAATTAATTTTGGCGTTATTATTCCTTGTTATTTTAACATATATTCTGATAACTAAATTGTAACATTTTACACCAATTATTTTAATTTATTTAAATACTTCCATAAAAGAAAGAGAAAATGGGACATATAATTTTATTTTACATTCTAGTGTGATTATACTGTAATGAACTATGGTGCTCCTTTCATAATTGGTAGTTAAATTTGTAGAATTTTTCACTTGTATTCTTTCGATATACCATTTACCTATTACAATCAATAACACTTCTTTATCAGTAGTAACATGCAAATATAAAAAATTGTATCCACTTATTTTAAAGGAGTTCTTCAATTTAGAACTCAAATAAGCTTCACAAACAAAAGTAACATTCACTGTTATTTCATGTGTTTCATCAGTTGCATACAATCAAAGAACTTATCTGTTTTTGTGTTGTATCTACCCATCATTTCTAATAGCATTTTATGGCAAAATTGCATATAATCATTCTCTTGCCTTGTTGGGAATATTTTCCCAGAGGAATAAATATATTTTACTCAAGATCACTCTGGGAAAAATTGCTTTGTTCAATATATTTTTCATTTTATAAATGTTAAAAAATTGTTTTGAATTCTGTTTCACAAACATTGGTTTTTTCATGCATTTCTCTATTGAGAATGCGAGCATTTTAACAAACTTATCTGCTCTATGATGCTAAGTACATACTGTTACTTTTCTCAATCACCAATATAGTAATAGAAAGTCCTAATTCACTCTACTTAGCAATATCAAGTTATCACTTAGAAAATAAATGAATTGTACATAAATTGTGCATAAAATATATAAATATATTTACATGTCTGTGAAGGCATGGTGTGTTCACATAGCACTGTTATGTGGAAGTTAAAATGTACATATTATAACTTATTTTGATGCAAGCACTTATATGTACATATGATATATGCCTTATCCAACTCTCAAGCAATGACCACACCTGCTATCACTACTGACTCCAGCTAATAAAAACAGCTGCCCTGCTGAGATTTGAGGCTTAGTTGATGCTAATTGTAGACATCTCTTATGTTTTGTTCAGTTTTCTCCAATGTCCTCTCAGCAAGTTCTATGCTACACTATGTCAGCAGCCATTTGTCTGCTGCCCACATTCTCAGCGAGGCACAGTCCATCGGTTACAGTCACCAAATTCCAGACTTAATGAATCTGAACTCTGACTGACTCTCATCAAAAGTTTCAATTGCTAGGCTCTGCATAGGGCACTGTATGTAGAAAAAGAAGCTTTGCAAGTGCAAGTTAAAACTCATGTCACTGGAAGATGATCTTAGGTTATCAGAGTGGACTCAATTACACCCACAAAGTTCTGTGTAAAAATGAGATACATGGACAAAGAGAAAGTAAGCAGTAAGGTTTTAGGCAGATTTCAGTGAGAAGCAGACTTTGAAGAGGAGGAAGCATCTTCCAGCACCTGGAAGGTAGAAGAGACAAGGAAATAGTCTACCAGAGGCCCCTGTAAGACACAACTGGGTCATCACCTTAATAACAGGTTTCTGACCTCTAGAAACTTGACAGAATACATTCACATGCTTTAAGCCACTAAATGCACTAATTCATTAGAGAAACAAGTAAATCAGCATCACAAACCCATTGTTTTCAGGAGTTATTTCTTTTTTCCCAGGTCTACAAAACCTGTCCCCTAAAACCATCTTGTCTTAATATAATTTGCAGTACCTTTTCCTTGACCTCTACATTCATAAGTGAATTAAGCTGAACTTTAAACAATTATCCATACTTCAGGAATTAAGGACAGTGATAGTTTCATAAAAGAAGTCAGTGCCCAAGAAGTTTTATTGAAGGTGATTGATTACACATAGTATTCAATTCAGTTACTTCACACAGAATATGAATTTTGAATTCTTTCGCATGTTTGGCACTCTTTGTATGATTTAAAAGGGAATTCTGAAGGCTATCTTGTTCCCAGTAATTATTTACAACTTACACATCCTTCTATACAATTTCCTAGACTTGCTGTAGAATCATGAATGATTATTTGGAAAGATTTTCCAAGATAACATGAAAATATCTTCTTCATGCAAACTAGTCCTGAGCCCTAAAAATGGCCTAACTTTCATTAATGGCCCTGTAAAGATAACTGATAAATAATTGTGACTTATTGTGCATAGTAAATCTGATTGCATCAACAAGTATAGCAACTTACAGTTTAAAAGAATGTTGGAATACAAAGCTCAGATGTCTGAAAACCTCACTCTTACTTGCTCTACAGGGACCTAAGCTCTGCCAAATGTCCTCACCGAATTGGTGATTGAACAGTTTGTTCTCTCTTTGAAAAGCCTATACTACATACCTTAATTATAGAACCAATTATAGGACAGAATTCACCACTATTGCTGATATTATGTGAAACATTTTATATTCATAATCTTATTAAGTACAGCACAACTAATAAAACTGATTCTAAGCTGTTAAATAAATATCAGAACTCTGACTCAAATTCAATACTGCCAACATCAAAATATTGCTTTTAACCATCATGCCATGGCAGCCTCCTTGGAGTGTCTAAATTGCTTTTATGTTGTTTTATTCTTCAGCCTGTGATAAAATATTATATTTCATAGGCAGTATTGCTCATCTAGCGAATTCTGCAATTGTACACCATAATGATCCGATGGACCTATAAGGGAATTAGAGAGCTTTATGTACCATAGCAAGAGATTAAAGAGTCTATTAAAGCGTGTCCAGTTGTTTTTAAAGAAGAAAAAACTCAATCAGTTTTGACTGACATAACTTTAATCTTATGCAATCTTCCCTAAATTAAATTAAGATGGAGAATCAATAGAGCTTGACATAGATATAAAAACTTCCATGCTCTTGTACCCAAAGTAAGATCATTGCTTCCTACACTCTGTGTTGTAGTGATTTGACATCTCGGTCAAATTATCCTTACCCACGATTGAGGATTTCAGACATTTTAGGTTTTAGTCATAGCTTCATCCAAATGTCAGGCTGTCTTTTAAGCGAAAGAAACATTCAAATTTAGAAGACAGATTACTGATTCTTGAGATAGTGTATCACAGATGGACAACAGTCTTGTACAGATGGTATAAAGTGTTTTATATATTTTGACATCTGTGAAAAAGGAACTTTACTTGTTATCAAATTAAGTGCAGAAAAATAATTTCCATATGTCATGGTGAGAAAAATAAAGTTACAATAGAGCTACTTCTTATGGTAAAAATCAAGGAAGAAATGAAACAGAAAGAGAATTAAATAATGTACAAGCTGAAATAGGAACAAATAATTTATTATATTACAAGTATCTCTCTTAAATTTCTGAAGACTGTTGCCTGTACAGCTGTACTTTTTTTTTCTATTTTATATTTTTACAAAGCATCAATAAACTTGAAGGTTTAAATTCTCACAGGAGTTTTACCAAGGGTTATAAATATGAATTAGATATTCATATTCCCATGAGTAAGACAAGCTTTTCGTTGGCTGTTTCTTTTGAAATTAAGTGCTTTAACTGCTAACACATGTTGAATTATCTAAAATCTGCCATCCTTTAACTGTCTAAAATATATTCTGATTAAGGACTTTTAACACTCTCGAATGCCCAGAAAAGTAATTGGCTTAAAGTATTTAAAAGGAGCTAAATTGATAAAGAATGAAATTTACATTTAAAGAAATAAATACAATGATTTTAATTACTTTCTATAACAGAGAATGTTTTTGTCTTTTTCTCTGAAATAATAACTTTCTCTTCTTCATTGCCTAGGTAGTTTTAGTTACTCATGATTGATATTAAACTAAAATTTTGTCTTGTCATTTCCTTAAAGTTTCCAAGTTCTATAAACTTCACATGTAGTTGATCTTCCTCATCATTTTATTGTTTTTTATCTCCTAAACATTTTACTTCATGATGTTACCATTTGAATGTATATCTATTAGGGTCAAGGATTTAGCTGAAGTGGTACTGTGCCTCTCTGGCAGCACAAGGGCCACAGTTAGATCCCTGGTACCACAAAAAAAAAAAAAAAGAGAGAGAGAGAGA
>PVIR01031239.1:0-19621 GCA_004026965.1 Petromus typicus
CCCCCCCCAACCTCTAGCCACTTTAGAAATTATACCTGGTGATGCAGTGCAGTCTGCCTGGCTGGGCCCCTCTGTAGTAACTGAGTCCACACAAGAACCTTTAGGGGGCTACTGCTCCTCCTCAGACTCATCAGTTTCTTTAATCTTGCAGAGTGCTTTCTTTTCTTTTCTTTTCTTTTTTTTTTTTTTTTTTTTTTTTTTTTTTTTTTAGGTTTTTTGAGACAGGGTCTCGTGCTGGCCCTGAGCTCAGCCTCAAACTCACATCACAGCAATCCTCCTGCCTCTGCCTCCCAAGTGCTGGGATGACAGGCGTGAGCCACCACGCCCGGCACTGTGGTATGTGGTACTGGTTGCTGCTGTTCGTGAGTCTCCACGCCCAGTATGGTATGTGGTTACTGGGGATCGAACCCGGGTCCTTGGGCTTGCAAGACAGGTGCCGGAACCACTGAGCTAACTCCCTGGCCCAGTGCTTTCTTTTCACTTTTTTATTTATTATTTTACTCAGAAAGTCCCTATGTCACTTACTATGCCAACTCTAAACCAATCTCCACGCCTCTTCCAGGAACTAAGAGTGATGCTTGGTGTGGTTGGTTTGAGTAATGGTGGATCCTCAGCTCAGTGGTAACTAAAATGCACATTAATAGAAGTTGTGAGCCACGGATTTAGCTCGGTGGCACTGCACCTGCCTCAAGATATGAGGTCCTGATTTTGATCCCTGGTATCATAAAAAAAAAAGTAGTCTCTAGGGCAGGGGATGTAGAACCCCACAGTGCTCTACCTGCCTGGCAAGCTCAAGGTCCTGAGTTCAACTCCTGGTACCGGAAGAAGAAATGTAGCCCTTACATTGTTTCAGGGTTGAGTATCAATAGGAGTAATTTTGCTCCGTTGCAGACAGGACCAAGAGCATCATTTATGGAATCCTGTTCAGAATGGCAGCAACAGAGCATTAGACAAGCACAGGCCTTCCTACGTGTGTGATAGCTCCTGTCACACAGGTGCTTGAAGACAGCCCTTGATGAATGACCTAAACTGGGGAGAAAATTCCATGTTACTCAGCTCTGGAGTGTTCCTCTTGCCTGCTCTCAGGGCTTATGTGTGCTATAGTTTGCCTGGAGAGGGGAAGTACCATGAAAGGGTAGAAAAACTAGGTCTAGAATGGGGATATTCCACTCTGGCCCTGGTACAGTCCAATTTGTGGTCTCAGAGCTGTACCTGACCTTGGTCTTTTTTTTTTTTTTTTTTTTTCTGAGACAGGGTCTCACTTTTGTAGTTCAGGCTGGCCCCGAGCTCAGCCTTGAACTCATAGCAATGCTCCTACCTCTGCGTCCAATTACTGGTGTGACAACCACACCTAGCACTGTGGTATGTGGTTCTGATTGCTGGTGGATGTGAGTCTCCATGCCTGGCATTGTTGTATGCGGTTACAGGATTGAACCCGGGCCTTTGCATTTGCAAGACAGGTGCCAGAACCACTGAGCTAAATCCCTGGCCCTGACGTTGGTCTTTGAAGCCCATGGTCCTTCACATGAAAGGCTGCCATCGTTTAGCTAGCTCCCACTCATGATACCTGCTCTTTTTCTCTTTTCCCTGCATAGAAATTCATTGAGTTTGAAGATGCCTTGGAACAAGAGAAGAAAGAGCTCCAAATCCAGGTGGAACACTATGAGTTTCAGACACGCCAACTGGAACTGAAGGCCAAAAACTATGCAGATCAGAGTAAGTGGCTGGCTGGAAAGATTAATATGTGAATATATGTTCTAAAACCAATCAAGCAAAGAAGGATACAAGATCCTTCGATAAAAAGAGATTAGGGGAATCCCAAGGATGGTCTTAATTTCTTTTTACCATTTCTTTTCTTTAGACTACTTATTTTATCTTTTTATACTACAGTGTATTTCTATAACAGGCTCAGATACTTTGTGGAAATAAGAAAAATAAGATCTCTTTGATCACATAGCACTTTTGCTTACTACTATAATCTGACCTAAAAAAAAACAAAGATAAAATAAATCCTTGATTCTGTAGGTAATTCCGTGATCCTGTAGAACAAAGCTCCCACTAGGATCCTCATATCCTGACCTGGTTGAGGAGTAATTGGTCTCTGGTCCATATCTGAGGATTAGCTATCTATGGTTTGAAGAAGGTAAGGCTACCTTGCCTAGCCACCTCTGAGCCTCATTCTCTCTGTAATAATTGGTCTTAAAGGTCAGGTCCATAGATGGAGCCACTGCTCTAGGGATGGTCCTAGAAGGAGTTCATGTTTGGTCATGGACCAAAGGCCAGGGAGACCAAATGTTATTTTAGAATCATTACTATAAGAATATATATATTTTAGTTTTAAAAACTGTATTCAAGTATCAATGTTATAATTGCCTGTTTAATTTCAGTTGTCTGCGATGAGATGTTTTGGTGACTGAAACCCATTTTGCTGCTTTACCTGGTTCCCTTGGATGGCAGGCACTTAAAATCAGATTGAGGGAAAAGTTGATTTGATATGTTAGGCCTGTTCCTATCCATTACCAAGACTTGGAGGCCACTACACTAAGGCTGACGGCCCACTGACAAGTTTGAGCACTGATGTGTGGCCAGCGTGTTAGTAGTAGCTGACATACATGGTGGTGTGTACAAGGACAGGGGGTCAAACAGAGAGCTGCAGAGAAAGGCATCCAAGGCTGGCAGTGGGACACAGGACAGATCACCTGGCTGCTGCTGCCAGTTAGCCTGTTTGGTAGTTGTGCCTGCTCAAGCAGGCACATGTCGGGCAGAAAGGACTATCCCAGATGTCACCATTGGCCCCCAATTTAGGGAGGCCTGGTTGTTAACCTTGGGTTGGGGACAGTTATCATTTGGTTTTCTTGGTCTTCTGCAGGTGTAAGGGGTGCTACTGCTGGTTCTGTCACACACTTCCTGTGTTCTGTCACTTCTTACATGTCTCAGTGGTTACTCTGAATTCTGTCTTTTTTTGTAAGCTTCTTGCTTTTTTTTTCCTTCTGTACTGAGGATGGAACCTAGAGCCTTGCAACCAGTGATGAATTATGAATTATACGTGTTAAAAAAGTATTCATTCTATCACTGAGCCATATACTAGCCTTCACTCACTTCTTATCTGGATTTGCCACATATAGGGAGTTTCACCTAAGTCACAGAAACTCTTGGCTAACCTGGGCAGAGATTATTATGTTATCCCATCCTGGGTCCTGATTTTTCTTCATCAGAGCTGAGCATCTTCACCTGTATATACACGCTGCTCCACCTCACACCCCACATAGCAGTGGCTCCTCTAAGCATGAACTCTTAGGCTAGGGTCTTGTTTACAGCCCAGAGCAGAGGTACAAGCCACTCAGTGGGTGCCGTGCAGCTAACCCACAGTGGTTGTGTTCTGCAGTCTCCCGGTTGGAGGAGCGGGAATCAGAGATGAAGAAGGAATACAACGCCCTGCACCAGCGGCACACAGAGGTAGGAACTAGCAGGCACAGACAGCCATGCCTAATACTTGCCATTTGCTACTGACCTCTGGTCAGCCTTTGTAGTGCCTTCTTTTTCTAGAAGGCTGCCTACCTCACGCTGGTGAGGTTTTCCTAGACCACGCCTTGAACTTGTCTGTTTCTGTCTGAGTATGGCACATCTGGGTCAGTGTGGGGGCTCAGCCGGCCACACTAATGAGAGACCTTTCTTGGCAGATGATTCAGACCTATGTGGAACACATTGAGAGGTCCAAGATGCAGCAGGTTGGGGGGACCAGCCAGACGGAGAGCAGTCTGCCAGGGCGGAGGTAGGTGGACTGAGAAAGGCAGGGCTCCTGATGGGAAGAGGGAGGGCAGAGGGTGACTGGGTATGAGTGCATGCAGGGGTCACCGTGGTCTTGACAGATATATGTGGAACTGTGCCCATGCCTCCTGCTCAGTTCCAGGTCAGTCTTGGAGGCCCAGGAAAATTAGATGTGATCAGTCCTCACTATTCACAGTCTTCATGTTTATCAATTTACTTGCCCACTAAAGCATATTTGAAGCCTTGAGTTAATATCCATAATGTTTCTGAGGCATTTGCAGACACAGGAGGGGATTAGTCTCACATGTAGGCTCCCAGACTCTGTGCAAGTAGACAGTGCTCTGTACTCTCCCCCGAGTCTCACCCCAGGTTACCAGAGGGAGGAAGCAGGAGGCACCAGGAAGAGTCTGAAGGTACCAAGAGACTTCAGCCTGATGATGTGTGCCTTGAAGCTGGGGCTTCTGCTCGTGGGGGCCTTGGGCTGTCACCCAATGCTTCTGACCGTCTTGTCTCATTTTAAAGACAAAGTCAACCAGTGATGAATTACTGCAGGATCTGAGACTGATATATGTGTATGCATTTTCCCTCGGGGCAGTACTTTAATGTACTCCGGTCTGTATTTGAGGATTAGCTAACTATGGTTTGGAGAAGGCAAGGCTACCTAGCTTAGCCACCTCTGAGCCTCATTCCTTGTGCAAGCAGGATAGTAGCAGATCCCCCAGCCCCTGCTTGGCACAAGTTTAGGACTTAGTGCTGATTTTTCTCAGGAAGCAGGGAGAAGCTTTCTGAGGCTGGGCTTCTCCCCATTCTGTGGCTCTTGAGTCAGGACAGACTTGGACCACAGGCCCCAGGAAGCAGAACATCAGAAATCTTGTCCATAGCGTAGCAGCTTTAGAAGGTGAGTGACCAGTGATAGCAGCCTGGTCCAAGAGGTTCCAGAACCCCAGAATCACAAACTGAACCACATGACACCTTGTTGCCTTGTCTGTAGTTCCTGCAACAAAGCTTTCCTTTTTCTTTCTTTTTTGGTACTAGCAATCAAAACTCAAGGCCTTCAGTTTGCCAGGCAGGCACCGTACTGCTGAGCTATATCCCTAGCTCAACAAAGCTTTCTGAATTTAGGGCTGAACCATAGGAAGTCCTAGTCAGTTTTCATAAGGCCTTTTGCCTGTGTTTGCTGAGGCTGCCTGGTTTATAGATTGTACCTACAAACAAGAAGTTTCAGGAATCCAGCTCTGGGCTTCATTGGCTGCCTTCTGCGTGACCAGGGCAAACTCTGTTTGTATGCCCTACTCTTTGACTTGGGGGAAAAAAAAAAAATATGTATATATATATATATATATATATATATATATATATATATATATGCATGAGTGCATGTGAAGGGCTTCTAGGACCAAGATAGGATGTAAGAGGCTGGCACCATGCCTGCAGACATGGTGTTGCTTGCTGCCCCTAACAAAGTTTAGTATATGGTAAATGCTGGTTGCTTGGTCCAGGGTTGCGGCTTTACTTGATTGCAGCAAGGATTATTGAAATAACATGGCTGAAAGAGTTTGGCGAATCGTAACCCTTGCAATTCTTTATTATATCTAAAAGATGGGAATACTGAATGCTGAGCTACCAGTTCATGGTTTAGGAAACTTTCTCTTCTGCACATTGAAATCCTGATTTCTGACCTTCAGAATGCTTAAGAGGATTTCTAAATAACTGGACTTGAATTCTAATCTGGAATAAAGGGTTTTGTGTAGTTTTTTTCGGGAGCTGAACAGAGCAGTCAAAACTGAGGCAGGAGGTGGGCAGGTTGGGGATCTTCCTTGGAGAGCCACTACATTCTGCAACCATCTGGTTGTCTCTTGCCAGTGCCCTTCTAGAGAGGGACACTTAGGAGCGCATGTGGTAGAGAGTGCAGGGAGCTTGGCCCAGTGTGTGTCCCGAGCCTTAGGACTATCACCTCAACTAGGACATCGGCAGTGAGTACCCAGGGTCCTGTGTCAGTGATCGGCACTCCAGGCCTTATAGAGGCTGTGGAAGTAAATGCCCAAGGATTCTGTGGGCTGAGAAAAAAAATATCAGGCTGAGCCAAGTTTAAAGCTACCCAGACTGCAAGGCGAGGGTAAAGATTCTGGCCACCACTTCCTCGTCTGCTAGAAGAGGTGCCTCAGTTTAGGGCAGGATGTGCTATGCTGTAGACATCTTTAAGGGGTGGAGAACCTGGTACCAGCCTGTTCGTGAGGAACCCATGGCCCTGAACAGTCTGCCCTGAGCCCTGTTCCCCAGGCCCCTGACAGTTTCTCCGTGGTGCCAGAGTGTAGCTTCAGCTCCACTGCTAGCTATCTGTGGGAAGCTCCTGGACTTCTAGAAGGAGCCCATGGACTGGGGCTGGGTGCATGGGTCCGCTGCAGCTCCACAGCAACGCTTTCTCTTCCTTTATGGAACTAGAATATGCCTGTTATATGAAGTCCGGTGACTTGCTGTGGTAGGGCTGGGCCTGTGAGTCTGCTCTGTGCCTCCATTACCTGGTCCTAGGGACCTGCCACTGTAGGTATCAGTAGCCATGTCACCACAGTCCTCACATCTCTTGAACTCTGTTGCTAGACTACCCCATACTAGTCTCCGTGGCACATAGAAAGGATGCTTACAGTGGGTTGAACACAGGCTATTGGCTGCTGTCCATACAAGCCTTGGTTATGAAGGGACATATGTAGCCAGGGTTGAGGAAACTGGAGGTGGAAAAGCCTGTGCCCTAGGTCCGTACTGTCTCCATCTTCCTGCCCAGTAATCTAGCCTACAGACTATTCCTGGTAGCAGTTGTAAAGTGTATCCTCTGGCTTGTGCCTCCTTACTGCAGCTCCTGTTACTGAAGCCCCTACTAGGAGCAAAATCACCTAGGCCCCTGGATATGGGAGCAGGGGCTGGCTGACATGTCCAGAGGGCATAGCTAGTTACAGTAAAGAAAGCACACCCCACTCCCACCCTGTAGGACATGTGCTTGATAGGGCTCAGCGGTCAGGACAGTCCTTCAGGACCTGTGCCGCTGCTCTGCCAGGTGGATGAGGTGCACAGTCCCTCCTCACTCATCTGTGTTCTAGCCAGAGGCTGACACTCTTCCATGGCCTAGACTCTCCCATCGCAGCCTTTGTCCTTTGGGGAGGACACCTAAGTCTGTCCCCCTCTGAGCTCAGATTCTTCTGGATCCCTACAAGGCTCTTAATTCCTCCTCAGTCTGAGCTGCTGATCACTCCTGACCTACCGGGCCTTTTCCTGCACTCCTAGCGTGGTTTTCAGTCTCTTGTCTCTGAGATGAACTAAGTGGGCGCTCAAACACTGACTGTGCTTGGCCATCACTGAAGATGCGAGTGTAACACATATGTCCGTGTATACGTGCTGTCACCCCATGTGCCTCACACATGTGCTGGGTGCTCTGTGACAGGTTGTGTGCCCACTGCTTGCTGATGTGCTCACAGGCCCTTTTCACCCCTTCTCGGGGCCAAGAGGGTTTTTGTGCTATTTGTCTGTCTTTGCGGGTATCTGTGTAATCACTTGTTTGTGTAGAGGGCAGTACAGGATGGGCCGCTAGATGCCCACCATCGTCGTCATGCACGGCTCCCTGGGAGTGCATGCACAGGAGGGAGCCAGCCTGGCCTTCACTCTAACATAGTCTTCTTGTCCTGCTCTTGTGCTGTCGCTGCTGTGTGCTGATCATTGTGTCTGTCGCTGCCCTGCAGTCCTCGCCAGTCGTGGAGGAAAAGGTAAAGCCTGCGGGTCTTTGTCCGCTGTGGTGTGGGGTTGACCAGGGCAGAATAAGTGCTGCCTACTGCCTTAGTCACAGGCACCCAATTCTTTAGCATCAGGATAATTTCTGCAGCTGATTCTGTGGATCCCAAGTACTTGCCAGGAGCACTTGTTCATGTGACTGTGACTGAGAAGGTCTGAGAAGCATGTAGCGGGCAGGAGTTCCCCAAGTTGTCCAGGCCTGACTCAAGTTCTGTCCACACTCAGCAAAATCTCCTCTATTGTGAGTAAAATCACGGCAGCAACTCACACCAGTGAGCAACAGGCAGCCAGAGCACCAACTGTTAGCAGAGGCAGTAGGCAGGTGAAGGCGTCTTGTGTGCTTTGGCATCTAGTGCTTCTGTACTCCTAGCCCAGTGCAGTCACTTCCAAGTTCAGCTCTTTTTTTTTTTTAATTGGTGGGCAGGGTTCAGACAGTCTCCTTATATAGCCCAGGCTGGCCTTGAATTTATGGTGATCCTCTTGCCTCAGCCTCCCAAATGCTGGGATTATAACTGTGTGCCTCCATACCTGGCTACAGCTCAGCGTTGCTGGGCTGTGACCACTGTCAGCAGTGTGATCTCCATCAGCAGTGCTCTCTGAAGGCGGCATTCAAGCTGCATAGGGAGCTGTGAAGATGAAAGGAGAGGACATGAGGGCCAGACTTTGGACACTTCTATCAGTTGGCAGTCCCACTGAGTGCCTGCAGGGAAAGCAGGAAAAAATACGTGCCTAGTTACAGATAGATTTCTGCTAAACCCAGCAGGCTGGCTAAGTGGTGGAAGTCAACGGTCTGTAGTGTATTCATTGCCCCACTCTGTGCAGGAGCTTCCCTCATCCTCCCAGCTGTCCCCATAGCACCTGATGACAGCTACAGCAGCGTTGTTGGCCTGGGGCCTAGGGACACAGTGCCTTTTACCTGAGGTCCCGGGTAGAAGTGCTGATACAGAAGTTGTGGTGTACACTTGTAATCCCAGCATTTGGGAAACCGAGCCAGGAGGATTCCCATGAGTTTGAGCCAATTCTAAACTATATAATAAGACCCTGTCTCAAAAAATGAGTGGAAGTGCTTAATGGGTTCAGAACTGGGCCCCAGGGTGTTTCACCTGTCAGAATTGGGAGTCCCTGGGAAGCAGAATATGGGAAAGTTGGCCCAGAGCCTTCAGGAACAGGCCAGGGTATTGGCCTTCTCCCCTCCTTGGGCCCATGATGTTTTCAAGGTGGCTTACAGGCTGTTGCCTGAACAGTTCTAGTGGAGCTGAGTCAGGGAGGTCTGGTAGATTGACAGGCATAGTGTTTTCCAACTCTGAAAGCTTTCTGAGGATCTGAGTTGCTCTGACTCTTACAGTGATGTTCCCAGACATGTCCTGTGTAAAGGGGTCCTGAAAGCCAGCCACTGGAGAATGCTTTCTCCCTAAGCATGCCTCCTTTGCCTCAGCCTCTTATGGAGCACACTACCTCTCTGATTCTGTCCTTGATATGAACCAGCAGCCAAGATGGCCAGCCAAACCCCAGTGAACACTGGAGATGCTCTTGCCACAGGAGACAGCACTGTCTTGAACAGGCCAGGCCTGCTGGCTGTCTCTAGAACTACACAGGTATCCCAGTCAAGAGACCCTTTCCAAGAGTCATGTGTCATGCTTCCTCTACCCAGCCACAGGAAGTTCAGTCGTGGCCTTGCTTTCCTCCTGTCCTCTTTATTCTCTGAATCCTCAGAGCACCAGTGCAAGAGCCCCCATCTCGTGCCTGTAGAGCATGTTAGTCTTTGTACCATGTTCCCTTGGATGCTGAGGAAGTGCCTCCAGCCATCTCTAGGGCTGAATGTCAGAAACGGTGGTGTAAGCAGATGCTAATTCTTGACCTGAACAGCTCTAAGCAGTGCGAACATTGCACCAGGAGGGGAATACCCAGGCCTCTGTCCCTACTGCCATTTACTGCCCACTGAAGGTCACCCTGCACTGAGCCCACACTGGTACAGTGAGCTTCGCTTTTGTGACTCCAGTCTACTTGATGCTCCTGGTTTGTTGTTATCAGAGCCTCAAAGGATACATGTTTCTCTCAACACTTCCAAGACAGCTGGGAGGGTTGCATTGGAGGAGGAGATGCCCCTCATGGGATTCAGCAGACAGGACCTAGATGCTCTTAACTCTCTTAACTATGGACACATCCTATTCAAACATTTTACAGTGAGATAGCTTCATGAAAAACCACAGGATTGATGGGGAAGCCAAGAGCAGAGAGACAGGAAAGGACTGATTCCTCACTAGCCAGCACAGGCTGGGCTAATGGCTGTGGTTACAGGAAGGCAAATCTGGGCTTTCTTAGCATAAAATTCACTCAAGGCAGTCAGTGCTGGCCTTGATGTCTAAGGTTCCACCCTGGTATTACAGTGGAATTGCTCATGATGACCTCATAGGTATCCATTTAAAACTGAGCTAAACAAAATTGATATATCATGTGTTAGAAAGGGAAATGTTATATGGATATGATGCTGGGCTGCCCATTGGCCACGTCCTCCTGAGCAGGCTGCAGGGCAGCATTTGAACTGGAAAGATGTCCAGGTACCAGTAAAAGAATTTTGTTTCTCCTGCATCTCTGTTAACCATCTGCCTCTTCTTCCTGTCTTCCCCCATATTTCAGCAGGAAAGAGCGCCCTACCTCTCTGAATGTCTTCCCCCTGGCTGACGGCATGGTACGTGCACAGATGGGGGGCAAGCTCATGCCTGCGGGGGACCACTGGCACCTGAATGACCTCGGCCAGCTGCAGTCCAGCTCCAGCTACCAGGTTTTGTAGCCGTGCGTGGAATGAGGGTCCCCTCACTGGTGTCCTACACCTATATAGGAAAGCCTAGTCTGCATGCAGCTGTCCAGGGCCAGAGAAGCCAAGCTGGGGTGTCAGGAGGCACAAGCCGTAGAGTGTACCCTGTGCTGTCACAGCTTCTGTGTGCAGCTTTGTACTAGGACCCGCTAGTCTAGGCTAGACTTCTGCTACTGAAATGGACCATCCTTAATTGGAAGCACTATGTATGTTAGGGCTGAGATTAGCAACTCTCTGCCAGACTACACCGCAAAATATATGCCTTCCCCTCAGACCATACTCCAGCCAGGATGCATGTCACTCCTGAGAGCTGCATTTACTTCTATAAGCATTTGGAGTCAGAGGCTTGTCCTCAGCTGGGAGGAGGCAAAAGCAAGGAGATGGCTCCCTCCACAAGCCCTTCCCTTTTTGTTACTGGTAATGGCTTCTGGCTGGGAGTTGAACACCCCCACCCCACTTGCCTGCTGGTGTCCACCGCCATCTATCAAGTATACCCCAAACATTGGGTCCGGGGAAGGCCGAGTCACTCATTCAGGGCCCCAGGTCACTTGCTGCTGTTGAGGCCTATATTCCCAGACTGTCTGAAGGCAGCTGTAGCAGGGTTGTGTACTGGCCACATTGGAGGTAAGGGTGGTCACCTTCCTGAGGCAGAAGAGCTGACCTTAATTTGGTGAATTTCTCACAGGCCACTGGAGCACTCCTGCAGAAGCCAGCCCTGGGTTTCTGTGCCTGGTGGGGCTGGTGGCTGTGGGGCCCAGGGCTTCTCAGGTGTCACTCCTACTGCTGCTCTTGGCAAATTGTCCTGCTGCATTTGTCTAGCTTGCCTGCAAGAGCTGCTCTGTGCTGCTGATGCTATTGAAAAGTGATTCCACTCCCTCTGCTTTTGTTCCAGGGAGTGAGTGTATCTTCAAGATATGGAGACACTCACACCCAGGTCTCACTGTTCTGCCATTATTTGTGCCCAGGGAAGAAGGCAGTGAGGCCCATTTGGACCTTGCTAGCCTCTGGCTGTCTGAGCGAGGACCTGCCATTTATGCTGACTACTTCACTCACTCGCTCTTGCTCACACTAGGCCTGTGGTGGAGGCTGACCCCATTAGCGTTTGCTGAAGCCATAGAGAGTCAGCACCTCGCGTCACCCTCCAGCCCCTGGGCACCCTGCTCCTGCCCGTGTCTGGACCAGTCTTTCTTTCTGTCTGTCCTTTCTCTACTGCAGTGTCTGAATTAGTCTCTTTCTCTATATATAAGTCATAGTGTTTTATGTTTTAGTTTGTAGTGTGTTTTGTTTGATTTTTCTTTTTTTAAAAACAATTATATTTTAAGTTCTTTTTATTTTATCCTTCAAGTTTTAAGGTTTTTCTAATTTCTTAATTTTTTTTTGTTTTTTGTTTTGTTTTTTGTTTTTATGTACTGTAGTGTTTTAACCAAACAGTTGTGGCTACTCATGGTGAGGAATGACCGCTAAGAGTGTGGGTTCTTTGCAATACATTTGGAGGTCACTGCTTCACGTTGATGTTTAGGAGGTTGAGAGGTTTGGCCTAGGTAAGTGGTGGCCAGGGGGTGTCCCCTGGGTAAGTGGTAGTCCAATAGCGTAACAGAGCTGGGCTGCTGGGGGTGGAACAGCCAGAAGGTAGAATGCCCCACAGTGACCACAAGAGTCACAACAGGTGAGAAACCTGGCCATGGAGGAAGAAGTCCAGAAATGTGTGTCTGCCCCACACCCTGGCTTCTTCCTAGACTTCATGGAGTCACGGTGTGCCCTGCACTGTGCACTACCACAGTGTACCTGATACCTCTGCTGTGGGTTAGACACAGGCTATGTCAGAGCCATATCCCCCAGAGACTTGGGGGCCACCCTTGCCTCACCCAACCCTTGTGATGCAAAATGTTAGGGCTCTCCCTCAAGCTGAGCCTAAGCCCCATTCCTCTTGTCAGACTCCTCCGCTAAGATGTTAATGCAGAGAAACTTGAGGAAAGCTGGAACACGTGTTAGCATGTGGTTTCTGCCCTCAGCACTGCAGACATTTGGAGCAGGACTGTGCGTGGCCAGGCGGCTGTCCTGGGTGCTGTAGGATGTTGGGCAGCGTCCTGGGCCTCCATTCCCTCCATGCCAGAGGCACCCCCTCTCTAGTTGTGACACAAAGTCGTACCCTATCTTTGCCAAGCACCTCTAGGAGGCCTAGTTGCCTACAGTTGAGAGCTGCCACTGTAGAAAAAAATACAGGATTTTGAGACTTCTTTTTTTAAAATTGTTTCTAGGGCCGGGGAGTTAGCTCAGTGGTTCTGGCGCCTGTCTTGCAAGCGCAAGGACCCGGGTTTGATTCCCCGGTAACCACATAACAATACTGGGTGTGGAGATCCACACCCAGCAGCAACCAGTACCACATACCACAGTGCCGGGCGTGGTGGCTCACGCCTGTAATCCCAGCACTCGGGAGGCAGAGGCAGGAGGATTATGATGTGAGTTTGAGGCTGAGCTCAGGGCCAGCCTGAACCACAAAGCGAGACCCTGTCTCAAAAAAAAAACAAAAAACAAAAAAACACAAACAAAATAAATAAATAAATAAAATAAAATTGTTTTTAAAAATAATGCTAAAAATAGCTATACAAAAAAATTTATTAAATTATACCAAAATGCAAAATAAAGGTGTTTTTAAATTATAACAAAATGTACCAAAAAAGTTTTTCATTAAATTATAACAAAATATGCAACAGCAAAAAAGAACAGCATACAACCCATATATGTATTCTTACCTGAGTCTAACATTAATTTATAAAGTATTGATACATATAGTTATATATAGTGAAACTGAGAATAGAACATTGGTAGTACTTAAAGCTCCTATTCAGGCCAGCTCTTTTTTACTTCATCATACTACATCAGGCCTAAATCAAAAGATCTCTGTAGAAGAAATTAAGTTTTTGGAAAGGGCCCAAAAGATTACACTGTCAAGTTTAGAGGAGGGAGGATATTCATGCATAAGGAAATCAACCCATTATAAAAATTTGGAAAAATAAATGTATTAGTCAGCCTTCCCCTTTCTGGAACAAAATATTGACAGATTTTGAGACTCCATGTGTAGAAGTTCAGGATCTTAGTAGATGAAACCAGAAGTCTGTCCTCTGACTAAGCATAGTGGTGTCCAGTACCAAAAGATCTTGCCCCGGCCTGGTGGGGACCCAGTGGATCAGGCAAAGGCAAATTGAAGAACCAGCTGTACTTCTGGGACCCAAGTACATACTTTTGGTGCAGATGCTATGCTCAGCGAGCTACACAGGGCTGCAGGCTTTCCTCTTCCACCCACTCTTTGCCTAAATGAGCTAAGAACACAGGTCCGCTGTCTACCTGGGACATGATCAGACAACTGTCTATGTCCCCTACCCAGCCCTACCTCTCCTGCATCACAAGGTGGGGCGAGGAGGGAAACAAGGAGGCACAAAGTCCTGGACACCTGCTCAGGCTGTTGAGCAGTTGTAGTAGTTATGGAAGAGTATTTGGGAGCTGATATTGAAACTGTACAATATTTTCATCAAGAAAGACAATAGGAGGGCCGGGGAGTTAGTTCAGTGGTTCCGGCGCCTGTCTTGCAAGCGCAGGGGCCCGGGTTCGATTCCCCGGTGACCGCATAACAATGCTGGGCGTGGAGACCCACACCCAGCAGCAACCAGTACCACATACCACAGTGCCGGGCGTGGTGGCTCACGCCTGTAATCCCAGCACTCGGGAGGCAGAGGCAGGAGGATTGTGATGTGAGTTGGAGGCTGAGCTCAGGGCCAGCCTAAACCACAAAGCGAGACCCTGTCTCAAAAAAACCTAAAAAAAAACAAAACAAGAAAGACAATAGGAAAAGAATATGTTTGTTACATGTCCCGTACCAATCAAATAGAATGTCTTCTTCCCCCATGAGACTTTAAGGTAAGTAGTTTGTGATAGGTGGGGCGTTCCCCACAGAATCAATCACCCATTCTGTCAAAATAGAATTTCAGGCCATTTGAAGTTTTGCTGATATTCAGGATAAACTGTGGCTCCATTGAGCTGTGAAATACAGATCTATACATCAGAGCCACAGAACTGATAAAAAGTGATGTCCCTCTACTGCCCCTGATTTCTGCCAGAGCAGGAGTACTGAGACCAGCCCTTTGTATAGCACAGTCTTGTCATCCCTCTTAGACAACCCCTTCTGATACTCAGGTAGAGCCCTTGTCCTGCCCTGGGCTGCAGCTGGTACATGACCAACACTGACTACAAAGGTCTCTCACCTGTCCTCCCACCACCATCTCTTCTGTGCAACCACACATCCATTCCTCATGTTTTGCTAGACTGTCCTAAGGAGGGTACGAGCTAGAAGCACCATTCCAAACCATTCAGTGAGGCAGTGGCTGCCAGCAGCAGCTGGCAAATGAGTGAGACTACTCAGGAGGGACAAGACCAGGAGTCAGCCAACAGGTCAGCACAGGGAACAGGGTGCAGTGTTGTTTGATTGCAGCAAAGTGACAAAGGAGTGGAGCACTGGGCCCTTGGTGGCCACTCCTGGAGCCAGAGCACTGTGCCTTATGATGACATGGGTCCTTCCTCCATGTGTTTGGCCCTAGTGTCCACAAGATGAGATGTCTGAGTCAGGTCAGTCCTCAGCGGCTGCCACACCCAGCACCACAGGCACCAAGTCCAACACACCCACATCTTCTGTGCCGTCGGCCGCGGTTACACCACTCAACGAGAGCCTACAGCCCCTGGGGGATTATGGTGGTGGCACAAAGAACAGCAAGCGGGCCCGGGAGAAGCGCAACAGCCGAAACATGGAGGTCCAGGTCACCCAAGAGGTGCGGAATGTCAGCATAGGTATGTGCCAGCCCTGCACTCTGCACCCTAGCCCACTGAGTCTTATAGGGACTTCTGACCACTTACTGCTGCCCCCCGCCAGGGAAGGTTCTCTTCCTCTTTGGTCTTTAATGTTGGCAGACAAAATAATCACCTCTGGCTTCTGTAACCAATGCTGTAGATGGAAAGCTTAACAGAAGCTTGTCTCCTTGAAGGCTGAAGAGTAGCAGAGCTGACTTTTTCTGAGGCTGCCCTCTTGGCCTGCAAGTGGCTGCCTTTTCACTGTGCCCCCACATCCAGTTGTATGTGTCTGTGTCCTCATCTCTTCTCATAAGGACCCCATCAGGTTAGATTAAGGCCCACCCTTAAATTTACCTTGCAGCCTCATTTTACCTTAATTATCTCATTAAAGACCTTGCCATGTCCGTATATGATCATAGTGGCAACATAGAAATTTGGGGGAAGATACACATCGGCATAGAGCATTCTTAACAACATATGACTAGAGAATAGATGAAGACATTTGGCCCGTTCCAATTTGACCATGAAAAGGAGAGGCAGTTTATGGCTTGCTGAGATCTAGGGATACAGCTGGATAGACCCATAGCTGAGCTGTCCTATGCAGATAGGCGATAGGCCTCTGTGGGTCTTACCCCAATAGAACTCTCAAGTGCTATGGATGGAGAGGACAGGGGACAGCTGTGAGCAGGGTGAAGGTAGTGGGCTGGCCCTGGCCCCAGATTTCTTTGCTCTGCCCTAGGCATGGGCAGCAGTGATGAGTGGTCTGATGTTCAGGACATTATTGATTCCACCCCGGAGCTGGACATGTGCCCAGAGACCCGCCTGGACCGAACAGGAAACAGGTACTTGCTAAGCAAGCCCTTAGTAACAGATCAGTGTTCCCTCAAGTTGCTGCCTAGAGTGTCTCCCACCATATTTACACCCATGGTACAATGTTGGCTTTAAACAGCTGTTGGTTTTCTGTCACCATGACAGAATACGTGAGACAGTCAACTTAAAAGAGGAATGTTTTACCTTACCTTGCAAGTTCCAGTGCATGATCACCCAGCTCCCTCTCTTTGGGCCTCTTAGTGAGGGAGCGTATCATGGGACCAGGGTCCCCATAGTCCATCCCTTTAAGACACACCCCTAATGACCTCACTTCCTTCCATTAGGTTTCTCTCTTAAATGTTGCACCACCTCCTAGTTGCGCTATGGGCTGTGGACCAAACCTTCAGCACAGGGGCTTTTCAGGGACATTTCAGATCCAAGCCATACAACACCTATGGTTGAAAGGTTTGGAAGGGTCCAGGTGGGCAAGCAATGTATACTATCCACTAACCATGCCCTTTATCCTCACAGCCCAACCCAGGGGATTGTCAACAAAGCTTTTGGCATCAATACTGATTCTCTATACCACGAACTATCGACAGCTGGGTCTGAGGTCATCGGGGATGTGGATGAAGGGGCCGACCTTCTAGGTAAAGATGAAAAGCCCCTGTCTGTAACTGTGTGATGATAGGACTTTCTTTTGACTGTTCTGTTTGTGATGAAGGAAAGTGCAATGTCCCCAGGGACTAGAAACATTTCCATTGTTGGGAATTGAACCCAAGTACTTGTGCATGCTAAACAAGTGCTGTACTGCTAAGCTACACCCCAGTCCCATTTTATTTTATTTATTATATAGCACTGGGATTTCTACCACTGACCTGTAACCCCATCCCTTTTTATTTTTAATTTTGAGACAAGATCTCACTAAGTTGCCTAAGGTACCCTTGAACTTGTGATCCTCCTTCCCTGCCTCAGCCTCCTGATTTAGCTTACTGACATGCCATCTGGCCCACTGTAGGAGCTTGCTTGCTTGCTTGTTTGCTTGCTTTTTTTTATTATTATTATTATTTTTTTTTATTTTATAAAGATAGATTCCTCATATCATTATCTTCACCTGCTTACATGGTTTGTGGTTTTTAGATCATACAAACATTAGCACGAAGTTTATGAAATCCCCTCACCCCACACAGAACCCCCCATTCCTTCAGCACTCTTCCCAGTCCTGCTCCAAACCCCTCCGGGACCATCTATGCACTTTTCAGAAAGTTTTTTTCTTTGTCAGTCCTGGGGATTGAATCTGGGGCACTCTACCACTGAGCTATATTCCCAGCCCTTTTTATTTTTTATTTTGAGACAAGGTCTTTCTATGTTGTCAAGGTGAGATTTGAATTTACAGTCCTCCTGCCTCAGCCTTCCTCTGTACTGCATCACCATGTCTGGATCTCGGGACATCTTTGGAAAGTGATGGTTTGGTCTGCATTGCCTTGGCACTGTCCTGCTGCCTATGACACTCCCTGTGTTCTTGGGGCATCTCTGGGAGGCTAAGTGCTGGCTAGGAGGCTCTGAGCCACCTTTCTCCCTGCAGCCCTGCTCTGTGAGAAGCTCTGAGGTCCCAGGGTGCAGCCTGAGCACCTCCTGCCCTCAGCAGCCACTGTGGGATGGGCTGCAGTGTCAGTGACATCTCTCTGCTGAACAGAAAAACAGTTCTCCCTGGTGCCTCCATCTGCTCAGTCTCAGGAAGATCCCTCAAGGCTGGTGCTTCTTCCTTCTCATGCTCTGGAGCTGTATTAGGGCAGCCCCCGCATGCATGCAGGGAGAGTCTGAGGTAGTAGTTCTGCTCCCACCATCTTGGGCACTGCCATCCATGTCTTACCCTCTCCTCCCAAGCAAAGCTCTTAGAGTGATTATTGCTAGGTTCCCTGCTGCTCTCACTTACCCATTACAAGCCAATGAACTTTCACCATCGAAGACTCACAGGTGCTTCCCTGATAGCCAGGAGGCCTCCCTGCTGCAGACACCACTGGGACTGGGTGTGGCAGAGAGCTCCTATCTGGCCTCATCCTGTCTGGCAGCTCTCTAACCTGCCTCTAGGATATCCATGAGTTGGGTAGCTTTTCTAGGACCAACAATGAGAACACTAGTGCAGGTGTTCCGCATTAGCGCTGCCTCTTGCTCAAAGCCCAGCTTGAATCAAAGGCCTCTTATGTTTTCTTCATCATGGTAAGATATTCACAGCAAAGTGAACCATTTTAACCATTCAGTAGAGTGAATACATTCACACCCACTGTGAAAATGAAAGCTCTCCCGGGCCGGGGAGTTAGCTCAGTGGTTCCGGCGCCTGTCTCGCAAGCGCAAGGACCCGGGTTCAATTCCCCGGTAACCATATAACAATACTGGGTGTGGACCACACCCAGCAGCAACCAGTACCACATACCACAATGCCGGGCGTGGTGGCTCACGCCTGTAATCCCAGCACTCGGGAAGCAGAGTCAGGAGGATTGTGATGTGAGTTTGAGGCTGAGCTCAGGGCCAGCCTGAACCACAAAGCGAGACCCTGTCTCCAAAAACCTAAAAAAAAAAAAAATGAAAGCTCTCCCCCAAAGATCAGGGAGTAGCTAGACACAGGTACATACTGTAATTTCAGTTACTCAGTAGCTTGAGGCAAGAGGATCTCAAGTTCAAGGTTAGCCTGGGCAAATTGGTGATATGCTGTCTCAAAATATAGACAGAAAAATATAACAGCAGTACAGTGCTTACCTAGCATGCTCATGTAGAAATGAAGGTATAAATATAAACATCATGTAGAAAGATTCTACTAGATAAGGCAGTCAGTTTCAATATTGATACACTTCTATTGTCCATATTTACAATTATATTCAAAATAGTATCAGAAAATACCAAGAAGGGAGTGAAAATCAACAGGATCCCCAGCTGCCGCGATGATTATGCGAGTGTCTTTGTAACATCTCAGGCCTCTCAGTGCTCTTGCACCTTTTTTGGGGGGTGACACTGATGTTTTCATGAACAGTTAAAAACACTCTCACACAATTCTCTTTCCTTCACGTGACTGTAAATTTTTTGTATGCTAAATTATTTGATCAACTTGATCAGCCTTCTCTTGTTTCTCGATTTTGCTGTTGTCCAACAGACTATTTTACTTTTCCTTTGAATTCTTATTTTTTAGTTTGCCATATATGATTACATACCTCACGAGAAGTTGGCATATGTACATATCACATCTTAATTCTATTTATCTCCTTCCCTTCTGGCCCCTGCCCTCTTCTTATCCTAGGGACCTTTGACATAAACATTTGCCCACGTTTCTTATTTTATTTTATTTTATTTTATTTTTTTTTAGGTTTTTGGAGACAGGGTCTCGCTTTGTGGTTCAGGCTGGCCCTGAGCTCAGCCTCAAACTCACATCACAATCCTCCTGCCTCTGCCTCCCGAGTGCTGGGATTACAGGTGTGAGCCACCACGCCCGGCACTGTGGTGTGTGGTACTGGTTGCTGCTGGGCGTGGGTCTCCACACCCAGTATTGTTATGTGGTTACCGGGGAATCGAACCCGGGTCCTTGCGCTTGTGAGACAGGCGCCGGAACCACTGAGCTAA
>PVIR01031240.1:0-19605 GCA_004026965.1 Petromus typicus
GACCCTTGAGACCCAAGGACAGTCATCTACCAAACAACCCCTTTGTTAACATAAGATATAGTTAAACATGCACATCGACAGTTGGGAACAGCTTTGATACACGTGCAGCTCCAGTGAATCAGGAACAGAATTTGATTTCTCCACAACTTTTCTTTTTTCCAGACTTCTGATCTGATGTGAAACTCAAAGAACGCAGCCAAAAACACGTTTTGCAATCTGCTGGACCAAAGTTATTTACGGATTGTTGTTCCCAGGAAAAAGAAAAATTCTGAGGCAGGAACATATACCCGTTAACACAGTTCACCACAATAAATTGAAATGTTCTCATTTCCTTCATTACCAATGAAGCACCTGGCAAGACACAAATTTTTTTTTTGCACAAATTTCCCCATCTGTAAAAATTTTCCTCATCTGTAAAAAATAAGGGAAAGGTAATTTGCTTATTATATATATTGTATAAAGTGTCAAACAAATTGAGTTGAGAATGTATGTTTTAAATTTATACTTAGAAATCAGTGAGTATTTAAAAATATGGAGTTGTGTATTATTCTTCATTTTTTAACTATGTGAGGGAGTTCAATTTTGCCATAATCTTGTATTTGTTGGATTCTAAGAGAGAAATCAAGTGTCTCTGACTGCTGTTGGGTTTGCTAATGTCTTGACTCTGAGGTATTCAAGAACATACAGGTGCTATATGTCCTCCACCAGAAAGTGGTGCATCTAAAATTCAAAGATGAACATCTTCACTCTCAGGCAGATTGCCAAAAAGAGGTAAAAGTACTCCAAGTCTGTCTGATAAGATAGGAGCAAGCTTTTCGAAGGGCAAGATGAGGGAGAAATCTGTAATTTGAAGATGAGTTTAGAATTTAGAGTAGAACTTTCCAGAGGACAATCAGGCATTTGCTTGACAAATAATTCAGTCATCTGAGTCTACAAGATGTTAGGCATGATGGAAGCCAATCCCATCTTGTTACTATTTGGGTTAAAGAAACAAAGCAAAGTTCCCTTACCTTACTGAACCACATAAATAAAAAGGAAATAATTTCCAATTTTGTTTTTTATGGGGGGTTTATTTTGAGATAGAATCTCACTATGCTGCCTAAGCTGATCTCAATTTCTGATCTTCCTGCCTCTGCCCCTTGAATAGATAAGACTATAAAGGCATATCATAATTCAAGGTGAGAAATGTTATTTTGATCTGCTTCAAAAACCCTGTATCTTTCCTCCTCATTGTGGGCATTCTGCCTGGGACTCTGAATTCTCTGCTTGGATCTGACAACTCCAAACAGCCAGCCCAGCTGCAGAGCTTCCAAATGAGTCAGAGGTCTCCTCCTAACGAATGGATCTTAAAAGCATTCCTGGTGCATTATGAATGTTAATTGCTAGTCTCCAACCCAAAGTCTTGGTCTCCAGGAAACCAGCTATCATCACCAGGATGAAGGATTGCACCAAAGCAGTAGTGCTGAAATGTGGGAGGGACCAAAACTAATTCAAGAAATTCCAGGTATTAAGATTGACAGGATTTGGGGAACAATTGAATACAAAGGCAATGAAAAACTTTCTAATGTAGAGTACTATTTAAATGATCTTACCATAAGCTATCCATTCTATATTTAGATAAACATTTATACACACGAGCATGTATATGTGTAATTATGCGGGTTCTTTTGCTTTAGAATCATTACATTGGATTCTAGATGGCATTGAAAGGTATTTAACAGAGGAAGTCACCAAGAAAGAGAGGGTAAAGGTCTTGGAACTGCCCTGAAGGATTTCAGTGGGTCTGGAAGGATAAAGAGGACACTAACAGACAGCAATCTGGAAGATAGGAGGATGTCAGGACAGTATAGCATCACAAGAGGGGAAGGAGAAGAGGAAGCCAGTGCTGATTCAGTCAACACCTGTTAGATGAGGGTGAGGACAGGAGGGGTGAAAATGCCCCTGGGCTCTTCCAGGGTGGAACATACTGGCAGCCCTACTGAGGGCAGCTTGGGTGCTTCCATGGAGGTCAAAGTGAAGAAGGTAAAAGAGGAAATGGGGAAATATGTTTTAATAAAGATATCAGTATGGGTGAAAGACAACAGGATGAGAAAATCTGCAGGCTGCCCTTCAAACACATAGAAACTGTGGGAAGTCTTATTTTTAAAATTATTTCAATAATGGATAGGAGTGAGATGAGAAAAGGTGCCACAGTCCTATGCTTTGTGACAGTGGGAGTGAAGTAGAGGATGTTGGGTAGTACAGCATTCACCTCTCTCCCCACCTCCTCTGCCAGCCCTACACTCAGGGACCACTGAAAGACAGGTATGGAGAGCAAGAGCAGCACCCTGTAGCTGATGATATAAAAAGGAAAGACTAGCAGCTCACAATGACCTAGGGGCTAGAACATTTGCACTTCATGTTAGCTACACATCACCCAGAAGAACAGCACTTCATGACAGTAAAGAGAAATGTGTCTCTTCAAGAGATATCAACAGATGGTGGTGACTTGAAAATATCAATAAGACAAAGGAGATCGGTAGTAAAAGTATTTCATACAAATCAATGTGCTCAAATAAAAAGGTGGCATTAAAGAAAGGTACAGAGTGTACACAGTGTGGGTTGGAGGGAGTAGAAATTGTCACACTGAGGATGGATCCCCCAACTGCAGGAAACTGAAAGACCCGGGAAGCAAATCACCAAGTTTCAGTTGCAGTTTATAATCAATTTCAGAAGGTGAAAGTTAAAAAAAAACACACATAAAACAAACAAACACACACACACCAAAAAAAACCACCTCCCAACATCAAGGAATAGATATCCATAATAGTTTACAGAGATTTTTTTTAAAGATTACCTACAGAGGGATGAGGAGAAGGGCAGATTTATCAGTAGCACCACTTGTTTCAATAAAAAAAGGAGCTTATCTCTACAATAATAAGAAGAATAATTTTTGAGCAAAAAATGTTATTTGTGGCAATATTATCACTCAAGTGTGAGAGATAAACAAAGATATCTTCAGAAATAAAGTATCTCTGAAATGTTCCTTCTCCAAGTGTGTATTATTAATTCAGGTGGATAAAAAGCAAAGAGGATTATAGAAAGATGGTAGTTTGACCACCTACAGCTACTTCTGCTTCCTCTTAAAATCTCACAAAGAGAATATTAGAGGCATTTAAAGAGGAAGAACCTCCAGAGCTGAGGAAGATGAGAGAGGAGTAAACAATAACAGAACTCTGAGAGGTGCAAATCACTTGGACAGTGAGTAAAATATTTCTGACGCTTCCAAACAAGCAGGAGGGAAAGCCAACAGCAAACATGATTTATACCAAAATGGCCCGAAACTCCATAATTAAGGAAGTCTGACATACTAGAAGGTGGTATGAAAGGAAGGAGCTAAATTACTGGTGATTGGTTGGAAAATCCATTCGAGAGGTCCTCAGATCTCTCACAGACCCAGATCAGCTCATCAACTGCCTTTCCTTCACCTGGGAATGGACGAAAGGGTTGTATCTGAGAGAATTTGGCAACATGACACTGCTAGATGTCGGGTAAAGTTGGGATCAGAGGCAGAGTGTTAAAGACAGGGGACTTTGGCACATGGATAAGTACTGGGTCCTGACAGCCCTCTTCTTTCTTTTTAAGTTTCAATTCAATTGTATAAATTTATAGGGTATCATCTGAAAACTGGATTCATATATACAGTGTGGAAAGATCAAATCAAGGCAGCTAACATTTCTATATCCTTTATATCCACAAAATAACCATACGTGTTTGCCAGGTACCGTGTAAAATTTCAGTACCAGTATACCGTATGTACTCAGCATATCAGAGCAATTAACATTTCTATCACCTTACCATTGATTTGTGTTTGGAGTCTTTTAATGCCACTTTTCAAGTAATCTATAAGTATATCATAGGTAAGCTACTGTGAACTGTCATCCTCACACTGCCACAGAACTTATACCTAGACTTCTTATCTCTATCTAAGTTTAGGGATGTGTTATCTAACCTCCATCTACTCTCCCCATTGATCCTTTCAGCCCCTCACAATCACTGTCACACTTTCCAACTGGCATTTATTTTAACAACTAAATATGAAAAAGACTATGGAGACCTTTGCTTCCTGCATCTGACTCACTTTGCTTAACATAATGTTCTCTAGTGACACCATCATTCCTAAAATGTTAGGCTATCATTCTTTTCCAAGGCTGAATAATATTTCATTGTATATTATACCACATTTTCTTCAGTCACTAAGAGGCATTTAGGATGACTCCATGTCTCAGGTGTCTCAAATGGTGCAGCAAGAAATACAGGCATGCAAGTGTCTTTTTTTGATATGTCTATATCATTTCCTTAGAACATACACACAGTTGGATAGTTGGATCATACATTGGATTTAGTTTCAGTTTTTTGTAGAATTTCTATGCTGTTTTCCATAGTGGAAGTATCACTTTACATTAGTGTATAAGAATTTCCTTTCCTCTGCATCTTGACCAGCTCTTGTTATTTGTTGTCTTTTTGATGAAAGCCATCCTAGATGGGGTAAGATAGTGCCTCACTGTGGCTGTGATATGCTTCTCTCCAATGAAGTCAATGAAGACAGAGAAGACTGAAACTTTTGATAAATTTCTTAGTCACGTGAATTAAATTTCTTCTTTTGAAAAATATCTATTCAGATCTTCTGCCCTTTTTCCCCTTTGGATTTTCAATATAGGGTCTCCCTCTGTAGTTCAGATAGGTCAGCAATCCTGAATTGTCTTTGTTATTAAGTACTTTATGTTTCTTCACTATTCAATGAATCCTATGTCAGGTGAATGGTTTGCAAAAATCCCTGCCCACTCTGCTGGTTGTCGCTTCACTCTTCATTGTTCCCTTTCCAATGCAGAGATTCCTAATTTGATATAAACCTATTTGTCTACTTTTTCTTTTGTTTCCTGTGTTTTTTTTTAAATCTTTATTGATACATTAAATATACACATCATGATTGCACTCCATAATGGGGATTTGTACCAGTATAAGACACAACTTAATTCTCAATTTTTCCCATAGCCCTACTCACCCTACCACCCCCACATATACATAAAATTTGTTTCCTTACTTTTTTGTTATAATCTCAACATTTTCCCCCTTCTTCCTATTTTACACTGAGCATTTTCTATTTCACAATATATAACATACAATGCTAGGACTCATTTACATCTTTATTTTCTCATACCAGAGAAAAGATGCGATATGTACCTATCTGTGACCTATTTATTTCACTTATGAGGATATCCTCAAGGTATGTCCATTTAAGTAGAAATGATTCAAACTTATCATTTTTAATGGCAGAGTAATACTCCATTCTGTAGAAGAACCACAGCTTTTTTATCCAGTCTCCAGTTGA
This sequence comes from Petromus typicus, assembly GCA_004026965.1. Taxonomy (NCBI): domain Eukaryota; kingdom Metazoa; phylum Chordata; class Mammalia; order Rodentia; family Petromuridae; genus Petromus; species Petromus typicus. The sequence continues at coordinate 5,372 of PVIR01031240.1, forward strand.
TGGACATTTGGGTTGTTTCCAAGATGTAGCAATCACAAATTGGGCTGCTATGTTTTGAGAGGTTTATTTTTTAAAAATTACCTATATTGAAGTGAGAAAATGCTTCCCTTACAATTTTCATAACAATTTCATAGTTTCAGGTCTTGCATTTGGGTCTTTACTTAAATTCATTTTCATGTACAGTGAGAGACAGAGTAAAGCCTCCACCAGTTCCTTTTATTGAAGAGGCTACCCTTTTTCCCCTGGATATTCTTGGCATTTTGCTGAAAATCAGTTGCCTGGAGACTCAGGAAATTATTTCTGGGCTCTCTGTTCCACTGGCCTGTGGGCCTGTGTTTATGCAAATAGTATATTTGGATGCCTTTCATTTGTGGTACACTTCTAAAATGGGCAGTCTAATACTTTCATATTTGTTCTTCTTGTTCAAGATGATTTGGCAATGTAGATATTTTTAGTTCTATATGAATTTTACTTTTGTCTAGTTCTGTGAGGACTAGAATTGACATTTTGATGAGGGATGTGTTGAGTCTGTGAATTACTTCAGATTTTCTATTCAGCTCCAACTTAAGAACTCTCAGAAGTTCACTCGTGAATCAAGAGTGGAATGGAGAATTCTCTAGGAAATTTCACTGTCCCAGGAGGACAGTTTGCAATATAAAAAATAGAGACCAAAACAGATACATATACATATGGGTTTCAAGGGAAAAAATGACTTTGAAGAGAAAAAAATGAATCATCTCTGAATCTAATAAGAAAAATTTGCAACCATAAAGTCAAAACAGGTTGCCAACAACCAGTAAGCACCGCAATGGAGGTCTTAGGAGTTATAAAATCAACACACCAAAAAAACTAAGGAGGAGTTTGGAAGCCAGCATTGAAAATCTCTTATAGAATATGTAGAGAAAAGAAAACAAAAGAGATGGAAAACCAGAAAGCAAATGTGAGTAAATCCAAAGATCAATCAGGGAAGTACAAGACCAAAGATTCCCAGGTTACTGTCTCGTAGGGACTTGTGAAATCCAGGAGTTATGAGGAACATTTGTGGGGAGGGAACTGAGAAGATGGGACACAGGAGGAAAACTTGTGAGAAGAGACATCAGAAAAGAAAATATAGGAAAGAACTTCATTTTAGTGTCTCAGATGTTGTGGCAAGGCCACAATCCACAATGGGATAGCAGTCATTAGATCAAGCAGTTAACAGGTCAATGGTCATTCAGACCTTGATAAGTAAAGTTTGAAGCAGTTGGAAGGGGGAGAATCCAGATGGTGCTTGGCTGAGTAGCAGTTGATAAATGGGAAAAAGAAAAATGACTGTTACTTATTTTTTGTGTGTTTTTAAAGTTCTAGGTATGGATAGGAACATTCTGGGCAGCTGATGATTCTGTGACTTTATCAATACTACACTGTCTACCAGAAAGATTTAGTTAAGAGGAGAGATAATAAAAACCTACTTTATATACAATATATGCCTATAGTGAACAAAAGCTTCCTTGAAACAGAATGAACACTATACAACCATAACTACCCCTAGCCCTAAGCTCCAACCAGTCTGAAATAAAAACAAAGATAAATAGCCATACCCTTCTAGGTGTCACTAAGCAGGGTCTGAGGCAGTCACACACAGAGGAGATGAGCACACACACCCCAATGATCCCAGGTAGGTTTGTCAACTGTGATTACAGAAAAGCATTTTGAGAAGCATCACTGTGAGGCAGAGCAGACTTAGCCGGCAGAATTAGAAAGTGCAAGAAAATAAAGAGAGAATTCTAGCTAGAAGAAATGAAGAGGGCACAGCTCTGAAGAGCGTCAGAGCACCTTGCTCACAGAGGGAGGACCAGCTGGGCTGGCTGAGGTGGGCCGCATCTGGCTGACTATTATTCCAGTTCTGATCTTGAACATGGCTTGAAAAGTCCTTATTTCTTGTGGGGAAGGTCAGCCTCGATAAGATGCTCACTTTTGCTTGGGGACAGCCCACGTCTCTCTGAGGCTCAGCTGAGATCTAGAGAGATTAAGCTTTTAGCACAACGACAGGTGCTTCTATACCCTGTGTCTAGCTGTTCTCACAAAGCCTCGTGTGAATGACATGCGGCTCTTTCAGAGGGGACCAGATCTAGAGTTGTGATTCATGGTAGGGTTAGGCCTGCGAGCATCAAGCCTAAGGGGGTGAAAGCTACTTGCCCTATTTAGTCTTAATAAAATGAAAGGGCAGGAAGACAGTGTTAAGGTCTTTTGTGACTGTACTACTGTGGGCACCATGAACTCTTTGTCCTCTGTGACACCTCTCCACCATGCGCCACTCTGCCTTGGAGCCAAATGATTATGGACTGAAACCTCTGTAAACTGAGTTCCTTTTAACTTGGGATATCAGGATCACAAGACTCCTGGCCATAGGTGAATGTCCTTGTAAATCTCTCACACTTGAAGAGAAGTATGATCCATTATGTAAATTCTGGAATACTCAATCTTGTTTTGTCACCTTTCAGGTGCACATTCCCTAACAGGCTTGTCTGCAGATCTCAGCAAAGATCTGACCCCCAAGGTCAAGGTGATAAATGAAGGTCAAACTTTGCTCTCACTTTGGTGATGTATTGGGCATGTGTAAGTCCAAGTGAAGAGTAGTTCATTCTAGCAAGAACCATTTAAGCCCCTGACTGCCTCAAGGAAATATAGATCATAATTTTGATGAGCAACAGGTCAAGGCCCAGGAGTTTGTCCTTTGCTTACATTGTGACCTCTGACTGTGTCACAGGGAGAGAATCTCACTCCTGTCAGAAATGCCTCAGAGTCCTTCGCTTCAAGGGTTCAGCCACAGACACACCCAGCACATGCACCCTAAGTGCAATGAGCTTTGGGAACCTCTCTTTTGAGTTATCTGATAATTAAGCACAGCAGAGGTGTTAAGCTCAGAACTGGATCTTCCTACACACTGACTTGGTTATTCAGAGCCCCCTTCGCCTCTGGGCTCACCCTCCATTATAACCTGCATTTCTGTAGCCCGGGGTTGCACAGGTACTACCCTGCCGAGGGGCCCAGCCCAACTTTGAGGTGAATAATGAAAATGAAGGGAGCAAATGAAAGGAACAAGGGTGCCTGAGATAAGGCCATACTGTGGCGTCTTGGGACAGCCAGGACAATGTGAGAGGATCCAACTTGCAACCGTCACCTGGCATGCAGCACACTAAGTCAGGGCAGCTGCTCTGGGGTTCATGTTGTCCTTCACACAGAACCAGAACCTCAGCCACCGATATTATCAGCAAATGGGAAGGGCTAGGAGGAGGGGCAAGGTGTCGGCAGCCCCTCTCTCCCTGTGTGAGCCCCGCATAAGCATTCAGTATTTCCTCTGATCATCATAATAACACTGCAGAACACCATGTCACTCTCCTGGTTCTATAGATAGTAGAAATGAAGCCAGTGGAAGAAAGAAACTCACCCAGAATTAGTGAGTGGCGGGCTGGGATTGGAATCCATCTGCTTGCCCATGAGGTGGGCACCTTATTCTGAAGACATTTCCTTTCCACATGAGAGCAGCTTTGCCGGACCAGAGCACCAGGCACAACTCAAAAGGAAAGAACGTGACTTTTCAGGAGAGGAGTGAGCAGAACATATTCCAAGGCCATTTTGTTCCCCAGTCACCTACTAAAGGACTATCAGATTACAGAATTTAGCCCGGAGGCATCCGTTCTCCTCCCCTCTCTCATTTCTCCCTAAGTTAGTTTTCATTTCATAACAGTCATTAGCTGAGCCCTGGGAATGAAGTGTAAAAATCTCGCCTCACCTTGGAGCCCTCACTGGCAGCAGTTCCTTGAAACTCCTGCAATCAGCGCTCCATTTAGGCATCAAAACCTCATCAATTAGGCCTCAATGTACAGGGACCACGTGGCTCGCTGGTCACGCTGAGCAGCCACCGAGGAGGACCGGAGGCCTCATTACCGGCCTTGAGCTTTTGTAAAATTCCTGAATAAGCAGCCCATGGAGTGTCTGTAGAAGGGCTGATTTTTTTCCCCCTAGCTTTAACAACCGCTTTTACGGACAATTTAACACCGTAGGTTGCCAGCTGTGTTAATGCCTGACCCTCTTCTTTCATGATGTCGCGCCTCCTGAAATGGCTGTCAGATGTGGCGTCCAGCCCCCATTCCCTGAAACACTGTACCTTTCTTAAACTCCAAGTCCCAGAGCTCCACAACAAGGACAAAGAGATTTGTATTCCAGTTGCTCAGCGCGCACACAACACTCCATACTGCTATCAGGTTGTTGGAGTTTGTGAATGAGACTGTTTCCAACACTGGACTCTGAGAAAGGTTCGAAATACAAAATGGTAGGAGTGAATGGTGAGGGGGTGATGCCCGGGGCTAGAGGCCTCTTCCTGAGTGGTGCAAGGAGCACACCAGGAGGGGTAGATGTTGTTTTGGTCACTCTGACTATGTGGAACCACCACACTGAAGGGGATGTTTTAGGAGATGGAGTTCTTTGGCTCTTGCCTCAGCTCCCAAAGGAGCATGACTTGTGTGTGGCCCATGTTCCGGTTAACTCTGACAGAACAGATCAGAGACTTGCTTCTTCACATTCAGGGATATGAAAGTGACTTTCACCAGTGTGCTCTGAGTCCGAGGAGGTCCAAAGGGTACCAAATGCACTGTCTGTTGTCTTGTTGCCCTAAAGACAAACCAGGCTGCTCTTATTATTTTACAGTGAAACATATTAAAAATACACCCCATAATCTATGAATCTGTTTTTTATCTTTTACCTCCAAAAAATAGCAGGTGAAAAAGTCTAGAAAAATACTTGAAATTTATTTTCAAAATTACTGAATATGCAAAATTTGAACCCTACAGTTCCATCTATAGAAAATTTTCCTTAGTCCATTATGAATATCACTGGGACTTCATACAAGGATTTAGTTACAACAAGTTTTGCTGGTTGAAAACTACTAATCTGAGAGAGAAAATGATCTAAACATCCAGAAGTAGAGAATTATTTTTTAAAAATATGATTTGGTTATGGCTAGGTATATTAAACATTAAATTAATATTCTAGGTGTGGAAATACACTATGAGCCAGTAGGCAGTAGACTTTATTTCTCTGTACTATGTCAAACAAAACAATCTGGAGAATCTTCTTGCAGAAAAATAAATTTTGGTATATTAAATATCTTTTAAAGGCCTATAAACAATGAGCAATCTAATAAAATGAGTGTTTATATTGCTTCATTCTGGCTGTAAGCTATGATTTTCCACTAAATGAAAGCAAGACTTCCTAGAAAAGCAGCTCTTTTGCTTTGAGGACAGGAAATATACAAGTTGAACCTAAAACCTCTGGGGTCATTTTGAAGGAGCTTTTCAGACAGTTTGGTGAGGTCTTTGATGGTCAAAGATGGAAACAATTCCAAATGAGTAAAAATATCTTTCAAGAATTTAAATTTATCAAATACATGCAAAACCATTGTTCCTAAATATATGTACTATTCTTTGTTCATGTGCATGTACCACTAGCTAATCACCTGCAGGTGAGTAACAAAACAATTCATTAAGTAAAAACTAGAAGGTAAACAAATGAAGCATTTGTTTTCCCTCTCTGTGAACTGTTGCACCACATAACCACCTAATTGATGAGGAGAAATATCTCTTTATGAAATTATTTCAACTAATAAGTACAAAAGAAATAATAAACTATCACCATTTACAGTCCCTGGTTAATGAGCAAATCAACGATTTGAGCATCAGCAGAAGCTAATATCACTGAAAGACAGAGCCCCAAAGACACTGTGACACTTAATAAAAGTACTTACCACCATCCACAGACCTGCAGGAGGAGCAGAGCCTACCTGATGAGACCTCTGGGCCCGTTCAGTGATCTACAGGCCACACAGAGAGCAGTGAAACATGAAAGATACCACCTTCATAGAGAGGCAATTGGTAAAACCATTTGGTGAATTTTGATTTTAAATAGATAAGTGTAGGCAGGAGAAAGAAAAGGTTGAGGGCACTATAAAGTTTTGATCTTTCCTAAAAAAACAAATCAAATTTTTAAAAGTATACAGCTAAATTTTAATGTCTTTGTACCTTGAAATGGTTAAACCTTACAGAATCTAAGAAAATGATTATTATACTATAAAGATCAGGATGATGGCTATTGTGGGGAGAGAAAGAAGGATTTGTAGTTGGTACAGAGCAGGCGGTAAAGTCCTATTACTTCTCCTGAGTGTTTGTATAGTGATGGTGGTTAACCTATGCCACACATGTTATTTGTTTTGCCATAAAGACAAAAGATGTCAAGGTATGAGATGTTTATTTTTCCTAAATTAAAATTACAGTATTCAGGTTTAATCGCAGTAGTGGCACCTTGTGATAAATAAGTAGCTCTGAGTTGCAGTTTGGACACCTGGTCTCTAGGTTTGTCATCACTGGTACAGGGTGTTCACACATGGGGATATCTATCTGTGTGTGCTGCACCCTGTCTTTCATTCGGTGGTGCCATAAGAGGTTGAACTATGTATGTTACATGAATGGTTGAGTTGAAAATAAATCAAACAAAATACTAAAACTCTAAAATGGAGTGAAAAGCAGACCATATAGCATTTGATGTGGCCTAAAATCAGCTTCCAGCCTGAGGATAAATGAGGAACCCTGATGTCTTTAAACCTCTGTTTTCAGTGCAACGTGGAGTTCTAGGCTGGTAAATTCCCCGGGTCTCCTTCAGACGCAATTAAACTCTTGTCTGAAAAGAAGATCTTCAAATCAGGCATTAAAAAATTCCTACAGATAAACTTCCAGAAAGCATGAGCTCACAGTAAAAAATGCCAAAATTCACACACAAAAAGATCTCTTTAGTGGGGGAGAACAGAAACCACCAACAGCAGAACCGGAGCTGTGAAGAATTCAGATGCTGAATTTCAAAGTACATCATAGATAATAAGTGCACTTAGTATTTTTAAAGAAAGCAGAGTATTGCAACTTTGACAAGTAGATTTTTAAAGCATCTAATAAAGTTTCTGAAATAAAAAATAAATAAAGTTCAAATTTATGACATGAGAGAGACACATCTAACTTGTTTGAAACATGATGGAACAGATCATGAGTGTGCAGTGCACATGCCAAGAACAGCTGGAAAACAGAAATAAAGTATATAAAACATCTGCCTGAGGGAATCTTAGAAGGAATAAGGTAGTTGGCTCTTGAGATGAAGAGTTTTGGAAAAAGGGCAGATATCAGGAAGAACTGAACCAAGAACTTTCTGCAGCCATTCTTACTTACTTGTATCAGTTAAGTCTGGTCTGATGAACTTAGGCTGAGAAATATTACAGTCAAAGGAAAGAACAGGGCCTCTTTCCACTGCCAAGAAAGAAGCTACAGGAAAAAGCTCTACAATCCTGAAGGGTTCATGCTTCGAGAGGAAGGAAGAGGTCTCAGCCTAACATTGCCAGCTTTTTCTTCAAGGCATATAACAAATTCTGAAGCTTCCCTGAGAAGAAAGCTGAGAGGCCAAGTGAAAGCCACTGGCAAAGCAGGGGCAGTTTTGGTAGTCTCCATGCTCCACGGGAAAAGATTAGTCTTTGGGACCTGCCTGTGGGGAGAAGCCTTGACAGATATACCTGTCTGTACATTAAAAAGCCTGGAGCAGGAATGAGCCAGAGACAGATGGGTACATGGTACAGAATAGTAATAAAACTATTCCTCAATGGCTGAAAAGAACATGGAAAGAAGAGACTTAATGAAGCTAAAGTATTGTGTGCCTTAAACACTTTTAAGTAATCCTTTAAAATTCCATTAACTACAGGGAAGCTTATTGTGATCTCCATACTTTCCACTAAAATAAAATCAAACATATACATAATCAAATAAAAGGAAACATAAAATGAATGAAAATATCTGATTAATCTCAAAGCAGGAAAAATGGGGGAGACAAAGTAGCAGGGAATAAAAATGAAATAAATAGCAAAATGATAGATATTCGCCTATGTTAGCAATTTCATTAAATATAAATTACACTAATTACAAGACTAAGATCAACTTAAAATACACATTCATTTCCACTTCATGTGGAAAATTCACTCTTAAATTGGCCAAATACTGGATCATAACATATCTCAATAAATTTTTAAAAATTAAAAATCAACTAATATATATTTCTTGAACAAGCAAATTCAAAATAGACTTAAGGTAGAAAAATTTTTATGAAATTAAGCATACACTGTCAAGTAAGTTATAGGTTAACATCAAGTCACAAAATAAATTAGAAATACAGTAATTTAAATCAAATGAGAATTTTTTTAAAAATTTCATCCTCAAACAAATGGGTTATTCTACAGCTATACTTAGAAGGATATCTAAATCAGAAAAACAATTTTCTAAGAGTCTATTTTAAATAGAAAATGAACATTAAGTTAAATCCCAGGAAAATAAAGGAATGTAATAAGAATGAGTATATAAATTCATGAAATTTTTAAGACATGAACCAAAGAAAATTAAGAAAACTAAAAGTTGGTACTTTGAAAGGGATAACAAAATGGATAAATGTTTTGCAAATGTGGAAAAAGAACAAAAGAAGGTGAAAGGGGACAATGTTGAGATTGTAAGAAAAAAGTAAGGAAACAAATTTTATGTATATGTGGGGGTGGTAGGGTGGGTAGGGCTATGGGAAAAAATGAGAATTAAGTTGTGTCTTATACTGGTACAAATCCCCATTATGGAGTGCAATCATGATGTGTATATTTAATGTACCAATAAAGATTATATAAAAAAAAGGAACAAAAGAGAAGGAAAGTAGTGGACAATAACTATAAAATAACGTGCACAAGATAACAAATGTAAAATTTCTGACAAAATACTTTCTTGGTGGTCAGTAACAATTCTCATTTGTGTGCATGAATTTTGGCGTTGGCTTTCACATGCCTGATGAAACATGAACTACTTCCAGCAGCAATACGTTCATATAGTTTGGCTCTATTGTTGCCTTTTCTCCATCATCAGAAGGAAAACTGGCCCTCAGTAGACTCAGAAAGAGGGTTATGCAGCTGACCTGATCCTCCACTATCACTGGAAGCCAAGTCCAGCAAGTTTAGCAGAACCATATTTACCTAGAGGATAGTGGAAAACAACAAAACAAAGCTCAAAAACAAGGCAATTTGTTTTTGGGTTGTTTGGCATTATCGCAGTCAACTTATACTCTTGGAAGGGAGAACCATAGGCCAATACTGAAAAAGAAAAAAGTGAATTAAATTCTAAATACTCATATCTACTTTTAAAACAATGTGATTTAATTATAAAATAATTCTTTAACTATATTTTTCCTCAGGTCTTATTGAGTTCTTCAGTAGTTTTTAAGTTATTTAAGGAAAAAATAGTATCCATATGGAAGAATTTCTTCCAGAAAATTGAAAGAGAAAAATTTTGTTTCCTGGTTTACAAATCCTGACAAAGGCATTATAAGGAAAGTCAAGACTACAATGAACACAAATGTCAATAGATAGAATCTAGCAATATATGCAAAGAATAATATATCCTGGACAATACAGTTTAGGTATGCCAGGTTGGCTAAATTTTACACTCAAGAATCATAGTTCATGGGCTGGGGATTTAGCTCAGTGGTTCCAGCACCTGCCTTGCAAACACAATGGCTCTAGTTTCGATCCCTGGTAACCACATACAACAATGCTGGGCATGGTAACTCATGCCCACCAGCAATCAATATCATACCACAATGCTGGGCATGGTGGCTAACATCTATAATCCCAGCACTGAGGAGGCAGAGGCAAAATTTCTGAGTTCAAGGCTCAGTTCAGGACTACCCTGAACTACAAAGTGAGACCTGTCACACACACAAAAGAAATAAAAATGACTTACTGGCCTCCAGGCCCACGCTGGAAGAGCGCCCAGGGACTAAGGTTAGCAGTGGGCGGCTCGGGAAACGGCGACTGTGGCACCGAGTCTGTGTTGCGGAATCTGCGCTGGGGTTGGAGCTCACTGGCCTCCAGGCCCACGTTGGAAGAGTGCCCAGGGACTGAGTTTAGCAGCGGGCGGCTCGGGAAACGGCGACTGTGCCACCAAGTGTGCGCTGGGGTTGGAGCTTGCTGGCCTCCGGGCCCATGCTGGAGGAGCGCCCAGGGACTGAGTTTAGCAGCGGGCGGCTCGGGAAACAGCGACTGTACCACCGAGTCTGCGCCCGGGTTCGAGCTTGCTGGCCTCTGGGCCCACGCCAGAAGAGCGCCCAGGGACAGAGTTTAGCAGCAGATGGCTCAGAAAACAGTGACTGCAGCACCCAGTCTGCATCACTGAATCTGCGCCGGGGTTAGAGCTTACTGGCCTCAGGCGCACAACAGAAGAGCACTCAGGGACTGAGGTTAGCAGCGGGCAGCTCAAGAAATGGTGACTGTGCCACCGAATCTGTGCTGGGGTTGGAGCTTACTTGCCTCCAGGCACACTCAGGAAGAGCGCCCAGGGACTGAGTTTAGCAGCGGGCGGCTCGGGAAACAGCGACTGTGGCACCCAGTCTGCATCACCGAATCTGCACTGGGTTTGGAGCTTACTGGCCTCCAACCCACACCAGAAGAGCACCCAGGGACTGAGTTTAGCAGCGAGTGGCTCAGGAAACAGGGACTGTGGCACGGAGTCTGAGTCACTGAAACTGCGCTGGGGTTGGAGCATGCTGGCTTCCAGGCCTATGCCGGAAGAGCGCCCAGGAACTGAAGTTAGCAGGTCAGACTCTAACTTTCTCCACAGTAACTGCAGAAGCACATCCAGTCAGCTTGTATTGGTGAGTAGGTGGGCCTTTTGGAACAACAGCCCCTACCACTGCAACTGCATAGGGCCTACAGCCTACTGGCCTCCAGGCCGACTGCACAAGTGAGCCCAGAGACTCTGTATTGCTGAGCAGGTGGACCCATTGCAACCTCAGACAGTGCCATTGTAGCAGTTCAGGAGCCACAGTCTCCCTGCCTCTAAAGCAGACAGGAGAAAGTGTTCTCACTGTATTGATTGAGTGCCTCATATGGTGTGCCAGAACTAGGGGTTTTTCTTTAGGACCCAATACAGACTGAAAAGAACAACCCAGGAAACACTGCTATTTTAAGGTTCCTAAATATTAGGGGGAAAGTGACTTGCAACAAACAGCGCCAGAAAACAGGGCAGGTCAGAGATGAGGAAACACTCAAAGTCTCAGACACAAAGACCCTCACCTCCAAGTAACACAGGGGGAAGGGAAATAGAGAAGTGTGAAGCCCAGTCTCCAGGGCCCTTGGAAATGGTAACCAAAGCAGATCTAGTAAAATAGAAATCAGAACTGATCTCTGAGATGAAAGCAGAGATACTGGACACTGTCAACATGATGATTAATAAAGCTAAAGAGGAAATCATGGAATTGATAGAATCCAAGATAGCAAAAGCACTGGAACCTTTTAAACACCTACAAGCAGAAGCCCAGAAAATTAAGAAAGAAAATGAAAGCTTGTGGAATAGAATGAATTTGGCAGAAGACTGAATTTCAGACCTAGAAGACAGGATCTCAAACGATGAACTGGAAAGCCATAATCTATGGAAAAAAGCAAGCGATAATGAAAAGTCAATCCAACAGCTCCTAGATGATTCAAGGAAGAATACCATAAGATTGATTGGAGTCACTGAGGAAGCAGGAGACAATGCTAAAGACATCAAAAAGCTATCCACAGAGATAATGGCAGAAAACTTCACAGAAAAAGGTAAAGAATTGGACATACAAATGTATGAAGCATACAGAATGCCACATGCCCGTGACATGAAAAAAATCTACACCTAGGCATATAATTATAAAAGTCCCAGATATCCAAAAAAAGAATGAAGTACTGAAAGCAGCCAGAGAAAAGAAAACAGTTACATTCCAAGGGAAGCCCGTCAGGATCACAGCAGACTTCTCAACTCAAACACTCAGTGCAAGAAGAGCCTAGAGTGAAGTCTTCCAAGCCCTAGAGGAAAACAACTTCCAACCCAGACTGATGTATCCTGCCAAACTATCCTTCAAAATTGATGGGGAAATAAGATACTGTCATGACAAAGAATACCTGAAAAATTTCACAAATATGAAACCTGTGCTCCAAAACATTTTAAAGAATATCTTGGATAAAAATAAGAAAAGTTACAAATCCATGAGACCTAACCAAGTCAACCCATGGGATCAAACAAGAAACTGGTGGGGAAAGGGCAGAAGTAGAGTAATACAGCCAAGAACAGGAAAACATGGACGCACTAAATTTACGTATATCAGTCATAACGATTAATGTCAATGGACTCAATGCGCCAATTAAGAGATGCAGACTGGCAGAGTGGATCAAAAAACAAGATCCTACAATCTGCTGTATACAAGAAACACACCTAATCCAGGAAGAAACCTATGGACTAAAAGTAAAGGGATGGAAAACAATACTCCATGCGACTGGAAACAGCAAGAAAGCAGGAGTGGCCATTTTATTTGCAGACAAAATAAACTTGAAGCCAAAGCTGATAAAGAGAGATAAATATGGACACTATCTTTTAGTTCAGGGAAAAATCCAAGAGACAGAAATCACAATCTTAAATATCTATGCTCCAAATTCTAATGCACCCAACTATATAAAACAAATATTAATGGACCTGAAAAACCAGATAAACTCCAATACAATAATACCCCACTGTCACAAAGAGACAGATCGACTGGACAAAAACTCACTAAGGAAATCCTTCAGCTCAACCAGACTCTTCAGCAAATGGACTTAATAGATGCCTACAGAGTATTTCACCCCACAAAGTCAGAATATACATTCTTCTCAGCTGCTCATGAATCATTCTCCAAAATAGACCATGTGCTCATTCATAGAATAGGTTTAAGCAAATATAAAGGGATTAAAGTTATCCCTTGTATAATCGGACCATAGTGCCCTGAAATTGGAGCTGAATAACAAAGCAAAGCCCAGGATCTTCACAAACACATGGAAACTGAACAATACTCTGCTGACCAAACAATGGGTCATAGAAGAAATTGAGCAGTTCTTACAATTAAACGATAACTCAAATACAACATATAGAAATTTATGGGACACAATGAAAGCAGTTCTATGAGGAACATTCATAGCAGTGAAAGCCTACATCCCAAAAATGGAGCAAGCTCAAATAAACAACTTAATGCTGCACCTCAAGCAACTAGAAGGAGAGGAGCAAGACAAAGCCAAAGCTCGCACTAGGCAAGAAATTATAAGGATCAGGGAAGAAAGTAACGCAATAGAAACCAAGAGAACGGTTCAAAACATCAATGAATCCAAAAGTTGGTTCTTTGAGAGGATAAACAAAATTGATAGACCCTTAGCCAACCTCATTAAAGAAAGGAAGGAAAAGGCTCATATCTATGCTATTAGGAATGAGAACGGGGACATTACTACCGACCCAGAGGAAGTCCAGAGGATAATAAACACCTACTTTGAAAATTTATACTTCAATAAAATGGAAAATGTAGAAGAAATGGATAGATTTCTAGACACATATGAACTCCCAAAGCTGAATAAAAAAGATATAGAAATGTTAAATGCCCCAATAACAATCTGTGAAATTGAAAATGTAATTCAAAACTTGCCAACAAAGAAAAGCCCTGGACCTGACGGTTTTACCGCTGAATTCTATAAAACTTTTAAAGAAGAGTTAGTGCCTCTACTTCTGAAACTGTTCAATGAAATTGAAAAGGAAGCAGTACTCCCAAACTCATTCCTGGAAGCAACCATTACCCTGATTCCAAAAGCAGAGAAAGACCCAACCAAAACAGAGAACTACAGGCCAATATCTCTAATGAATATCGATGCAAAAATCCTCAATAATATCTTGGCAAACAGAATACAGAGAATTATCAAAAAGATTCTACACCCTGACCAAGTTGGATTCATCCCAGGGATGCAAGGATGGTTCAACATACGCAAATCAATCAATGTTATACACTATATTAACAGGCTTAAGGACAAAAATCATATGGTCATCTCAATTGATGCAGAAAAAGCATTTGACAAAATACAATACCCATTTATGTTCAAAACTCTACAGAAGATTGAAATAGATGGTCTCTATCTCAAACTAATAAAAGCTATCTACGAGAAACCTTCAGCCAGTATCATACTAAATGGTCAAAAATTGAAACCTTTCACACTAAGATCAGGAACAAGACAAGGGTGTCCTCTCTCACCACTTCTGTTCAATATAGTTCTGGAAATATTAGCCATAGCAATTAGGCAAGAGAAAGAAATAAAACGA